>JBCJKH010052310.1:0-18123 GCA_039877255.1 Loriculus beryllinus
AGACTGGATATTAGGAACAGTTTCTTCACAGAGAGGGTGCTCAGGCATTGGAACAAGCTGCCCAGGGCAGTGGTGGAATCACCATCCCTGGAAGTGTTCAAAAACCGTGTAGATAGGGATACTTTAGTGACATGGATTTGGCAGTGCTGGGGTAACAGTTGTGCTTGGTGATCTTAAAGGTCTTTTCCAACCTAGCTGATTCAATGATCAGTTATCCTGCAAGGATGCTCATACAGTTCCCAATCCAGGGAAGCTTGAGGGAGCTTCTTCAGTTGGGTCCTATCCGATTTCCCGGTGTCAATGGAGGGGAAGTGAATAATTTATCTGCTGTCCCCCTTTGCCCTCCCTGCTCAGGTTTCCCCTCAGCTCTTCTTCACCTCCTTCCCTGAACAGCCGCTCCAGTGCCAGCTCCTGTGCTGGTGAGTTCCAGCCAGCCAATATATCCCAAGCCACGGCTGGCACTGGTGATGCTCATCCGTGTTCAGAGCAATGGGAAGCGGAACAAGAGAAATGACAGTGTGGATAACAACAGCCCCAGACAGCTTCCACAGAAAGTCTGCTTTGCAGCTCCTCTCTCGCAGCACAACCTGAGCATCGCCATTGTTTTTATTGTTCATTATTAACTCAGCAGGAGCACACAGAGGCCCTGATTGAGTTTGGCGCTGCGCTGTACCAAGCACTGTGGGGATACGCAGCAGGGCACAGCCCCTGAACAACACACAATCGGCCTGAGAGCACGTCCCGGCGTCATAGAATTTATTTCTCTGTGTTGAAATACGTGCGACAGTAATGGCTGTCAGCGCCAGCAGTGAAACCTATTTTATCTTATTCTTTCTTTCTTGTTACTGCATTTCTTCACATTGCATGACATCTCTTATAAATTGCAATGAATATTTGTAAGTATATTTGCAAATATGTAATATGTAAATATTACATATATATAAATATTTATATTATATTATATTATATTATATATATTTTATATATACAAAAAGAAATATATTTATATCTATATATCATATAAATACATAAATATATACATACATATAAATATAAATATATTTGTAAATATGTAAATATGTAATACTGTGATAAATATATTACAAATATATTATAAATTCGAGTATTTGTAATGACCCTCAGGGGTCATCACGGCTTCCTATGGCCCCGGAGCTGTTCAATAAAACCATGTCAACACCACATGGGGGTGCTCCACTGTGACAGATACTCCCTGCTTGGAGCAAGCCCATTATTTCCATGGAAAGAGCACATCAAGCCTATTTGAGGAGGAGCACTGCCGTGGGACACACTGACATTATACACATCTGAACCATGACACGGGGATGTCACGGGTTTGCATAGCCGGCACGACTTTCGCGCTCATTTGCTTCCCGCACCCTTTTTGTCCCCGCTCCCTACCCGTAGCGCCGCGCGTGCACAGCCCCGTAGTCGCTCTCGCGAGGCAGTGAGCGGGACTCACTGCGTCACCGGGGGGCGGGGCGACTATTAAAGCCGCTCTCGCGACATCTTCCGGCCCTTCCGGCCCGGCGCGGGGACAAGATGGTGGGTGCTGCTGGCGGCGGCGCTGACCAGGCCCGGCCGCGCCATCCCTTGGGCATCGCCGCCATCCCGCCACCGGCGGCTGCCCGGCCGTGCCTCCGCCTCCTCCCGACCTTTCGGGAGGCGCTGCGGGGTTCATTTCGGGGCTCGGCCGCGGCGGGCCCCGCGGGCGGGAGACGTTTTGCTTTAGGGACGGTGGCCGGGCCTGCTCGGAGGCGCTGGGGTCTGGGTGGCGGGCTGCCTTGTGTTGGGGTTTGCTGGCCTTGTTTTTAAGGAGGGGGCTGCTCATCCCTAGGGAGCCGCCGGCACTAACGTGTGCCCGCCCGGCACTCCGGGCACTGCGTCTGGGGACCGGGAGCGCGGCTTCTTCCTAGGGTCCTGCAATAAGGCCATGGCGGCGGGTGGTGTGAGCACGTGGAGGAGTCGGTCTGATAATACAGTTCACTGCCTGGCCTCTATGGGGCCACGTTTCGTGTGTGGTTGTGCCACGCAGTGCGAAGGCATTTCGTGCGGTGTCAAAACTCGGTTCCGCCCCAAGATCCGTAATCCTAAAAATCCCTTTTGGGGCCGGTAAATTCGGTCCGCTTAAAGCAGGTTGTGTCCGGTGTTGTTTAGTGTGATATATCTGTTAGCTGTTGGTTGGTGGCTGCATGTACAACGTGTGTCTTAAATCCGGACACGAGATCGGGTGGGTGATTCTTTGTTGGGCTGAGTTCTCCGGAACCCAGCCGATGCTCTCAGGTTGCAGAGGGAGGCTGGGAGAAATACAGCGGAGTATTTTTACTGCATTTCCACTCCAAGTGACAGTTCAAAGGTGGATGTTGAAATAGTGTTTTATTGTCCCTTCAAACTGAAAGGCCTGTTTTTGTATTTGATCCATTGAAGTTATCTGTGCTTCCTCGTTGTGTAGGATTTTAGGGGTACTAAAATTCTGGTGGCATGCTGTGGTCAGATGATGGCTTGTGTGGCTCACTGACTAGAGTGGGACTTGGTGGTGGTGTCTTAAAAATAAGCTTGAAAGGGAGAGGATGCTGAGGAAATCCAGGAAGGCCACAGTTGGGGCATAAGGACTGCATTTTTATGTTACAATATTATTTAGAAACCAAACAGCTGATACTGAGGGAAATTCCTAGAATGCAAAATGCTTTATATATATATATATGCAATATTAATGTTTCAAGGCAAGAAGAGAATTGGCCTTGGGCCCTTGAAGCAAGCCTCTGCAGCAAGCCCTAAATGTTTGTTTCTCTTCAGTCTCACCGCAAGTTCTCAGCTCCGAGGCACGGCTCTCTGGGCTTCCTGCCCCGCAAGCGCAGTAGCAGGCACAGGGGCAAGGTGAAGAGCTTTCCCAAAGATGACCCCAGCAAGCCTGTCCATCTCACCGCCTTCTTGGGGTACAAAGCTGGCATGACCCACATTGTCCGTGAAGTTGACAGACCTGGATCCAGTATGTATTGACGTTCCTCTTTAATAGAGGTGGTTTCCTTTCCTTTCTGAATGGTGAAGGGTGATCTGTCTGTTGGTAGCTCTGGATTTTAGTCCTAGCTTGACTTCACTCTTTCTAAAGTCCTTGAGTGGATGAGGTGTAAAACACCCCAACCCCCTTCAGTGTGAGTGATGTCGCAGCAGCTACACCTCATGCCTAGCAGTGTTTGTCTTGTTAATGGTCCTGTTTCTAAGATGTACAGTGACCTGATGGTTTAGTGTAGCTGTACTGTACCAGTCTACTTGGGGTGACCTCTTCTCGATGGGCAGACATAAGTAAATAGCTTTTGGATTTTTTTTCCTCGTTCTCTAGTCCTGAATGTGGTTTTATTACTACCATCCATTTCGCCTTTGGTGAGCTTCAGCAGCTGATGCTGGTGTTAATTGTGCTGTATTTTCTGCTTTCATCCAGAGGTGAACAAGAAGGAGGTGGTCGAGGCAGTCACTATAGTAGAGACTCCTCCCATGGTCATTGTGGGCATCGTGGGATATGTGCAGACTCCTCGTGGTCTCCGTAGCTTCAAGACCATCTTTGCTGAGCACATCAGCGATGAGTGTAAGCGTCGCTTCTACAAGAACTGGTAAGGAATCCGGGCTTTTGCTTATGGCCCTAATCTTGTCCCATGGTTTATTTCTTCTAATGGGTCAAAGATTATGTTAGTACAGTGTTTTGAAGAGGCTCTTCAGCAGTTAGTGTTTGGCCTTGATGAACTGGCCTAATAATAGGATAGGCTGTAGAAATGGCTTTGGGAGGGTGACAGCAGTGTTAGCACCCTTCTTGGCATGGGGGTGACAGTGTTGGCTCTTGCCTGAGATTTCCTTTCACAGGCTACACATGATGATACTTCGACGGGCGGACATAAGGAAATCGCCTCTGGCGCTTGTTGTTGAGTGTCGAGTCCTGACTGTAGCCCTGTTTTCTCAGGAAAGGGGAAGACGAGTGTTACTTCTGATTACTGTTCCAGGCACTGTTGTTGTGATTCAAAGTATGCACATTTGCCCAAGTGTGGCTCCAGTGTGTCTAGAGCTTACAGCCTGTTTATGAACTTTGCAGGCTGAAAAGACGTCAGAGTAGAGCAATAATGATCTCAAGGGTGTTAACAGTAATGACTTTACTGTTGGGCATAGTTTAGGCTTATGGGGGGGGGGAGATTACGGTATTCTGCAGCAAATATAATGAACTTGACAATTGCTTTAAAGATCTGTTTTTTTCTGTTATTGTTTGACATCTCTCTGCAGTCTTTTGTCTTCTGTACTGTGAAAGTTAATGTGCTTTGGAATTCATGGCAGCTCCGCTCAGCTCTGGCAACTTTGCCACTGTCTGATGAGCTCCAGGCTCCGCTTGCCAGTGGAAAAGAGTCCTTAGAAGCTGGCAATGAGCCAAAACCAGCTGAGGTGGCAGCTCCTTCCGCTCATCCCCACTTCCCTGGGGATCGATGAAGGGCTTAGCCAACCTTGTCTCTGCTCTGCTCCTGAAGGCACAAGTCCAAGAAGAAGGCCTTCACCAAATACTGCAAGAAATGGCAAGATGAGGAGGGCAAAAAGCAGTTGGAGAAAGATTTCAATAGCATGAAGAAATACTGCCAGGTTATTAGAGTCATGGCTCACACTCAGGTAAGTGTCTGGGACTCAAATGTACACTGGAAACAGCCAAGTGAGCAAGCATAAAACGTGACCCATCTCTGTAGGGAGATTGCTGCCCTCCCGTGCAGCCTGGTACTAACTCTTATGCACAGTTCAAATACCAGTACTCTTCACCCTGTACAAAGTGTGTGCTCACAGGGTTCTTGAAGAATGTCCAGAAGATACTGAGCCCTGGTAGGAGCTTCTTACCTGTCCTTTGCTGTTAGGCCTGGACTCTCGCAATTCTAGGTACAAATAAAAACAGGCTGAAAACTTAATTCTGGAGTTTGTGTGGTTAGCATCCTTGCAGGCTGCATTCTGTAGGGACTGCAGACACTCGGAGGCTTTTGGTGGCTTCTGTTGTTCAGGTAGAGTAGGTGTGATTGTGTTTCCCCAGCCATCAGAGCTCTGCCAGGTTTTCTTGGGAGATGCAGTTAAGTCTTTGAGGTGTCTGAGTGCAGCAAGAAGCCTAGTTATAACACTGCTAATTTTACTAGAATTGTATTTCCATGCCAGATAGCAAAGGTAGTATTGTAGGTGCTGTTAATAGTTGTATCAGTCCCCATCTGCTAAATCTAGAGGTAGGTGTAAATGTGACCCTACCCAAAGCGTCCTTCAGTGTGACAGAACGTACAAAAAATGGTAGAATGGTTTGGGTTGGAAGGAACATTTAAAGATCGTGTAGTGCCACCCCCCTGCAGTGAGCTGGGATACCTTCCACTAGATGAGCTTGCTCAAAGCCTTATCCAGCCTGGCCTTGAACACTGCCAGGGATGGGTCCATCCACAGCTTCTCTGAGCAGCCTGTTCCAGTGTCCCACCACCTTCTGTCATAAACAGTTCCTTTTTATGTCCAATCTAAATCTCTCCTTTTTAGGTTTAAAACCATTCCCCTCATTACCTCCTGTTTTTCTTGGATGGAGTTTGGCTGGTGGCTGTGGGAATAGATTTTTGTGTTCCTGTGGATGGCATATAACTTCCAGATAACGTGACTTGCCATTTCAGCTACAGAAGAGCCTAGAGCCTTTCTACCTGGAGTAGGGTAGGCAGATTCTACCTGGTGTTAGTTAGACAGATTCAGCCAGGGCTAGGAGGATATTGAGCTATTGAAAGTCCTTCTTGCAGGAACAGGAGCTAAATTTCATTCTTCCTGTTTCCTAGATGCGTTTGCTTCCCCTGAGGCAGAAGAAATCTCACCTGATGGAGATCCAGGTGAATGGTGGCACAGTTGCTGAGAAAGTGGATTGGGCCCGGGAGAAGCTGGAACAGCAGGTGCCTGTGTCAACTGTCTTTGGCCAGGATGAGATGATTGATGTCATTGGAGTCACCAAGGGCAAGGGATATAAAGGTAAACCCATAGAAGTTCTCCTGTTTCTGACTGGATACAGTTTTGAGTTTTCAAAAGTGTGTAGACTAAGAGCTGAGGGGGTGAATCCATCCTGCTGTCACAGTTCAGTGATGAGACCATGGAATGAGCGCTGGGCACAGCGCCTGATAGTCCGTGAGGAGTCATTCCATGCTGCCTTCCTTCTGAGAACACAACCAAGGGACAGCTGGGGAGGGGCTGTGGGCAGTTAAGGGGCAGGGTGCTTCATGGAGAAACTGGGTGAATTCCTGGGATGTGGGTCTGGGCTTCCCTTTTGTGGCCTGGAACAGCAGTTTGAAAAATGGCTTAAACTCCAGTTGACCAATTGGGGGTGAATCTGTGTTTGGCAGTAGTTAGTGACAGCTCTGCTCTGGTTTCTTTCAGGTGTTACCAGCCGCTGGCACACCAAAAAGCTGCCCCGCAAGACTCACAGGGGTCTGCGCAAAGTGGCCTGCATTGGTGCATGGCACCCTGCTCGTGTGGCTTTCTCGGTGGCCCGGGCTGGTCAGAAGGGCTATCACCATCGAACTGAAATCAATAAAAAGGTTTGTTTCTCTGCCCTTCTGGGAAGGAGAGAGAGCTGGCTGGGCTCACATGCTGCCTGACAGGGAATAGAGTTTTGCTTTGGATGTTTAGCTCTGTTTGAATGTAATCTCAGGGCAGCAATGTTGAATGACCATCAAATTCTCTCACAGCCATGTGTTTTCAAAGTGCAGTAGATGTTTTTCTCCAGCCCTATGTAGAACAATTTGCGATTTGGCTGATGACAGGGCCTTTCTCCTATCTTTTAGTAAGTAGAAATTGTTGTCATTTTTAGATCTACAAGATTGGCCAGGGTTACCAAATCAAGGATGGAAAGCTGATCAAAAACAATGCTTCAACTGATTATGACCTGTCTGACAAGAGCATTAACCCTCTGGTGAGTTGTTGAGCTCTCTGGAGAGAGTTTGCTTATGAGCTGCCGTTTTAAGAGGCAAATGGGCCTGGTGTAATCTGTGAAATGACTGAATGAAGAGCTTTCGAGATGCAGCTTGGCAGCTGTGGGAGGTGGTGTTGCTTAGTCATTCTCAATATGGGCTTGTGTAACTTGCTAATTGGGTTTGGTATGTGGCAGTAGTAGAGAGAGATGTTACGAACCTCTGCTGTAGATGGTGCTTGTAAGTAAGGATTAACTTAGCAGGGAGAGCAGCTTGTGCTCTTGTTTTGTTAGCTGCCTCTTGTTGCTGCTGTAAGGCATTTGCCTTTTTAACCTTGATACAGCTAAATTCCTGTATCAAGGAGTTTGACCAGCAAAAGGTAATACTGGAAATGGGATTTTAATGAATGTGGGAGTGGTTGAGACCCGGAAGGTGAAGTGAGAGCATCAAGCTGTAGGCAGATGTGATCATTGGTCCTGCTTCATACAAACCACTAACTGCACTCTCCTTGCTCAGGGAGGCTTTGTCCACTATGGGGAGGTGACCAATGACTTCATCATGCTGAAAGGCTGTGTTGTTGGGACCAAGAAGAGAGTCCTAACCCTGCGCAAGGTGAGTACTGTGACCTGCTGTCAGATGGGCTGGTGCAGCTTAAGGTAGCTATGTTGCCTTTGGTACAGGTAGTGGTTGCTGCCAAGGCAGCTCTATAGCCAGCTAAAAAGAAAAGCCTCATGCATCCGGACACACCTCATACTAGTGACCTCCACAGTAGTGCGAGATCCTTTCTGAAGTTCATTCAGCTCAGGGCTGTTTGCAGATAAGGGCATGCTTTAGGGTTGAGAATACTTGTGGACCATAAGGACACTGGTGGACAGACTTGGGCAGGCTCACCTGCTGGTGTGACCTCAGCAGTCTTCACTCTTGAAAGCCAAAGGTGCCAGCAGTGTTACTGGCAAGTGTTCCTTGCACATCATAGCAGCAAAAGTGTGAGGACAGGGTGACTTAGGAGGAGGGTGTTAGTCATGGAGGTGATCAGAAGTAGCCAGCATGCTGGCAGGCTGAAAGGTTGCTGCTGTGTACTCACTCACCTGGTGTCTCTCACAGTCCCTGCTTGTGCAGACCAAGCGCCGGGCCCTGGAGAAGATTGACTTGAAGTTCATTGACACAACCTCCAAATTTGGCCATGGCCGCTTCCAGACAGCTGAGGAGAAGAAAGCTTTCATGGTAAGGACATTTCCTGAAGCTGGGCAGCTTTGTGCCCTGTGTTGCCTTGTCAGGTAATAGCACTTGGTAGCCTGACCCTTGTGCTGCCACAGGGCCAGGATTCCTGTGGAATGAAGTGTGTTGCTTCAGTCAAGAAGATCCAGCCTCCAACTTGGTTATGACCATAGGCTGAATGGGGGTTTGGCTTTGCGTGCAGCAGCGCTTGGTGCCTGAGGGGTGTTGCCATGTACGAGTACAAGTCATCCAGTGATGAGGTGTGCAATAGGCACTGCACGCTGTCTGACACACATAGGAAGTTCCTCTGCATTGCATTTCCCCTGAGAGAGCTCTGGATGGTGCTCGCAGATGGCTCTGGGTTGTGGTCTCATTGTCACTTGCTGGAGAAGGCAGGGCTGGAGTCCTGGGTGTGAGGCCCTTGCTCTGAGTCAAAGCATGGTTCAGCTGCCGGGGGGGGCTGCACATGCACTTCCCCACAAGGTGGCACTAGCATTTCTTCTCTGCTCCATGGGGAGTCATGGATATGGTGCACTGTGGCTGTGCTGAGTTCAGCTTTACCCTGAAACATGTAACTGAGGTGGTGGAGCTTGTGATATCCAAAGAGCTGCAACACTGGAGGGGTTTTTCTGGCCTTAATTTGCTTTGCAGCACGGGGAGAAGAAATGGAAGGGTTGTGATTAGGGTGTGATGTGCTCTTTGGTGCAGGCTGCTGTTTACATAGTTTGTTCTCTTTTCTTTTTAGGGACCACTCAAGAAAGATCGCATTGCTAAAGAGGAGACAGCTTAATGTCTGCAAGGGTCTTGTGGCCTGTGTGCTCTCAGACCAAGAAAATAAATATTTTAAAGAAGTTAACTTTGCCTCTTGGTTTATGCATAGCTGCATCAGGTCTGGTACTCTCACTGCAGGCACCCTGTGCAAAGGAGCAAATCAAGCTCAAATTCCTGAACACCCAAATCAGCAGGGTTCCTCTAAGAAGGAAGAAGCTGCCGTTGCTGGTTTTGGAGAGCAGAGATTGTGGGGCACAGAGCAAGGCCTCTGCTTGGTTGAAATAGCAAAGCAGCGGGAGCCCTATATGTTTGCCATTTCAGAGGCATTATTCCTCATGTTAATCCTCTGCTGTGTGACTGAAGAGCTCCTTTGTATCAAACAGGTTTTGAAATAAAGGAAACTCCTTCACACAGCTGAAACCTCACTAAATCTCAGGTGGGTGGCTGGTGCTGGCTGTTGCTGTGGAAACCCTCTTTCTCTGTGGTGGAGGGTATGCAACCTGCACACTGTTTGCCAATGCAGTGTGCCTCACATAAGGTGGGTATTCCAGCCTTGCAGCAGCTGGGTATTCCCAAATTAATTTCCCATCCTCGAAAGCTTTGCCTGGTGAGAGGAAACTGGCTGGCGTGCCAGGGGAGGAGGGTGATGACTCTTCACATCCCACCCTCCAAGGAGGAAGAAGAGCTGCCAGTGCTGCTGGTGTTGTATTCCTGCATGGCTCAAAATCCTGGCAGACGCTTTGGCTGGTGTTCCAGCCCGGTCTGATGGTGAAGGGCAGATGAGACAGTGCCTGTGTGCAGGGATCAGCTCCATGCACAGCACCAGTCCCCACAGAAGCGTTGTGGTGTCGGGGATGAGGCCTTATACCAAGAAAGGCAGTGGCTGCCCCAGTGCTTGTCTGCCTGCAGCTGCAGCAGTGAGATCACCCGTGCTTCAGGCATGGCCTGGTGGAGGGCTCGTGTAAGTTTAGATAACAGTGCTGGCGTGTCCTTCACTGACCATAATTGGAGACATGGCAACAACTCTAGGGATCTACACCCCGAAAACGTGGTGCTCTGAGACAGACCCCTGTTTTGATGCCATTTGCTCAAACTGAAATAGGGAAAGGTGGATGTAGAGGGTATTTCCTGTGGGGATGTGTAAGAGCCCTCTAAGAGTTAAAAGGTGGTGAGGAGGAAAAACATTTACCTTGTTTCCCTAGAAACCAGACTGGATGACTGCACAAGCTGGCTGGCTCCCCCTGAGCCTCCTTTAACACATGAACCTGCTGGCTGCTTTCAGCCGAGTGTAACAAGAGAGGTCTCACCCGCTGATTTTCTTTCTTTTTATTCCCCCTCGAGTTTCAAAGGTAGCTGAGAGCCTTAAAATTAGTATTCCCCTGAAGCAGGAAAGTGGAATTTCCAACCGATGTCCTTTTGAGGCTGCAGTTCCATGAGCAGCTCTGAGGAGCGAGCTTTTCCTGCCTGTTGGTAAGCCTTAGGTGGTCTTTTCCCTTAGCTGTTTTAAACATGTATGTGCTAGTTGGCTAGCAAGTACATAGCTCTAAGCCAGCCCTGTCTGCTCCTGCCCACCTCAGTCAAACCAGGTGGAATCATGAAAGGGAACTGGGCTTATGAGGATAAACTGGGATGTGTTGAGGATGAGCACCTATGTCAAGCTATGCACAGCCTTCATGAAGATGTGTACAAGTGCCTCATTCACCAAATTGTGCCTTGTGGTGGGAGCTCTGTCGGAGGCTGGGAGCTGGTGAGTGCATTTTGAGGTGGTGATGGTAATGGAGGGAATTTTCAGTCAGCACCCAAGTAGAAGGAAGCAGTCCTGAACTGCTGCAGTCCTTGTTTAGGATGCTCGTCATGTATCTAGCAGGAGGTGCTGCTTCAGTTTGGAACCCAGTGCCAGACTTGGGTTTGTTTACTCTCGAAGCGTGGTTGCTGACTGCTAAAAACACTGGAGGGGGAAAAAACCCACAAAAGTGGATTTTTACTCCTTTTCCATCCTGGAATGGTGGGGACAAGAGGACACCCAACGTCAGGAGGTGGCGCTCCTCCCTCTGTAGATGGCTTGTGGGACACTTGTCCCCAGGAGCTTGCTGGTGGGGATGGCCTGGAGACAAGCCCTGCTGAGCTGAGGCTACCAGGGCTATGTGGTCCCTCTCAGACGCTCCAAGGGCTCCCTGAAGGTTTGCAGTGCCAATGGGCACGTTTCTAGGGAGCTCCTGGATCCAGGTTTAGGGGGTCCCCATCAAGCTCTGTGGGTGGGGGATAAAGCCAGGGGATGGCAAGCTGGCTTTGGCAAAGCCTCCCACTCACAACACATCGTTCCCTCCATCCTTCCTGCTCCTGCAGAGCATCCATCCTCTACTTTGGGGACAGTCCCCAGTGCAGTAGTCAGCAGTTGGTGCAGGTCACATATGAGTACCGCAGCTCCCAAGAGCCCACACACTGCTTTTAGGGTGGCTTGTGTTGATTTCTAAACCAACTTCCCTTACTATTGAGCTTTTTCTCCCTGGCATGGGATCATCTCACCCCATGCAGTCCCCTCAGTGCTGTGGTTGGTGCTGCTTGAGTGCATCTTCCCTAGTCCAAAACTGCCAGTGCTATCCCCGTCCCCCCAGGAAATACCCGGCTCCCCACTGATGCTCGGACCAACCCGAGGGCCGCGGGAGGACGTGGCACAGCCCTGACCCTGCTGAAGCAGCACTGGGCACCGTGGGAATGTGTCTCATCCCAGCTGGCGCCGGGATGCTGCGGCTGGGAAACGGGGCCGGGTTTCACCCCCAGCACCCTCTGCTCCCCAGCTGCCAGCAGCACAGGGGTTGGGACCTGGCATTCCAGGGGTGGGGAGCAGCTTTTCCAGCCTTCGCGGGGCGCATCTGGCTCCGGCGCTGCCTCTTCCCTTGCTGGAGATGAAACGAGACGCAGCTGCGAGGCTGGAGCAGAGATGTTAAAGGCGTGTAAGGATGCCCGGGGGGGGGGGGGGGTAAAAAAAAGCGGGTTCAAGTCGGAGGTCTTGGCTCCCGCAGCCGGCTTCACAAGTGGCCCAGCTGACACCCCTGCCTCCCCCCAGCCCCTGCCTTTGATCCCGGTGACAGGCGGGGAGCCTCAAGTATGCTTGATGGGGAAGAGGGGCTGACGAAGGCGCCCCGGGGGACCCGCAGCCGGGTTCACACGCTGCGCAGCGGCTTTTGGGCTGCTCTGCCGCAGCAGCTCTGCTGAGCGCGGCACGCTTGAAGCCCCCCCCACCCCCGGCCTGAGGACTGCTTTCATACCTGACAGCTCTCTGGCTTCCCACCAACCCTTAGAAGTCCTCTGAGGGACCCGGGGGGCAATGGATGTGATGGGGAGATGGGTCCACGCACAGGTCAGGCCCTCCTTGTGCTCTGGGACTGCAGTCCCGCAGGCACCCTGTGCTAAGGCAAAACCAAAGCAGAATCTCCCCCAACCCCATGGCCACCACAGCCTCTCTGCTGTTGGGTGTCCTCCTCTGCTTACAGGAGCCCACGTGAGTTTTGGGAAGGATGGTGCTGGGGAGTCATGTGTATCTGTGGTTTGGAACAGTGGGGAGCGTTATATTTATCACTTGCTGTTTCCCAGCTTCTCCAAAACACAGCCTGGGTCTGGCTTCTCTTCCTGGTGGGGATGGATGCTGTGCCAGGGGCACTCGGGATGCAGCAAAGCCCCAAAGCACCCTGATGCCAGGCACCACATTCAAACCTGAGGACTGAAGTGGGAAAATGTGTATGCCCGGATCTGGCCCGGTGCCCTAAGGGACATGGGGACACCTCTCCAGGTGTCACTTCACACCCAGCAGCCTCATCACAGGGTGTTTTAAATACATACATTTTAATTTCTTTATTGGCACCACCAGTGGCAGAGACTGCATTAAACCAACAGTGGCCATGCACAAAGCCATGCATGCTGCCAATGGGAGAGTCACCCCACACACACACATCACCCTGCAGGGACAAATCCCCCCCAGCTTTGTGGCTGGAGCTGTCTGCCCTGCGCTCTGCTCCTGTCCACCACGGTGCCTGAGGACTGGATGGAAACCAGAGCTCGTTTTTCCCGTTGGGACTCAGCCAGCGAGCGGGTCGCAAGGAGCTGCTGATGGCAGGAGGTATTCATGTTTGTTTGGTTCCAGCGAGGCTGGACGCCCACTCCCGCTTCCCTCCATACAATAAGATCAAACAGCTCCGGGACATTTCCTTGCTCCTCGCAGATGAAACCCCTGCATCTGCCGCCCCGCTCGGCCCTGCCCAGGGCTGCAGCCTCTTCCTTCTCCCAAAGACCTGGAGGGTCGTCGCTGCTGTTTATTCTGCCCCAAAATGGGGGATTTGCTCGGTTTTGCCATCCCCACGTCCATTTTCAGGGCTCAAGGGCAAGGGATGCAGGAAGACCGGGACAGTGGCACCTTTCCCACCTTGGCTTCATCCCCTCTCCCACTTCTAAGGGACTTCGGTGAGGACCCACACCGTGTCTGACGGCGCCCATGGAGGGCATGCAGGCTGTGCCCATGAATGGCACTGTGGCCAGGGCTGACAACAGGAGCATGCAAGCTCTTGGTGAGGAGAAGGTGCCCAGCAGGAGCTTACTTCCCTGTCCCACACCTCCATCCTCTTCTTCAGTGCCTGGCCCTTGCAGGAATAAGGGGAGGGTAAAGTGCCAGAGTGTGGTACCCAGCCACCAGCCAGCAAAGGGTGCAGTGGGTGAACACTCTCCCTGGGGGGCAGAAGGACACCCTGTGGATGCTGAGCCTTCAACAGGAGCTGCAGATGACCATAGCCAAAGCTGTGCTGCGCTGTCCTGCCTGTCTCCTGAGCGGGTTCCTGCTCCCCTCTCCCAGCAGATGCCTTCCCCAGGTGTCCCTGGTGCCGGGGGGCTGCTGGTGCAGTGGGGGGAGCCTGGCCACGGGCAGAGGCTGCGGCTGCTTTTCATTTCCCACCCTCCCCAGCCCTCACGCTCGCTCTTTCAGCAGGTCCTTGTGATCTCAGGGGTAATTACAGGTGTCAGGTTTGGGGCAGCCAAGAGGGAATTTGGGAAGGGGGAGGTAGCAGGAAGCAGTAGCAGGACGATGAGGAACCAGGACAGGACACAGTGTGTGTGTGTGAGGGGTGCTACTGGGATTTCAGCACCGTATCACCTGGCTCCCATCCTGCTCCATGTCAGGGTGCCACAGCAATGCTTCACCCCATGCAGTCGGGTGCTGCCTCTCTGTTTCAGGATGTGCAGCTTCCATAGGCAGCATCTATGGAAACCAGGACAGTTCAGCTCCATGAACTGCAGCTCATTGTGTGCAAACTGGCACCATCCTTTTCTGCACACATGCAGCTGCTGCCCAGCACCAGCCAAGGCTGGGGAGGAAGAGTGCGGACACAAGATCAGCAGCCCCCAAGGCAGTTCCCTTCCCTTGGCAGCACACCTTTCCCCCATCCGTTGCATGCTGCTTTGCTTCTTGCATCCCAGAGCTGGACCTTTGGGGCATCTCCTCCTGGAGTCCACTGGGTTGTCAGGGTTCGCTTGGAGGACCAAAATGCATAAATCCCCCACCCGAGCCCTCAGCATCCCTTCTTCAACCTGAGCCTTCCTCCCAGGTGGGTGAGGGCCCCCCCATGCCTCCTTCCTCCTCCTTGTCCCAGGGCACAGAGCTGGGTCTCACTGGGATGTGGGCATGGGACGGGTGCCAGGAGCTCAGCCACCAGAGGAAATGGGGGAGACGGAGGCGAGGCAGGAACCCAGGTGTGAACCCGGGCAGGTAGCAGGGCCATGACTCAGCCATCCAGGAGAAAGCGGCTGTGGAGGGGAGGGCTCTGGCGGGGAAACCAGACTGCCCTGGGGCTGCTGGGGTACGGGAGCACTGAGCTTCTGATTCTGGCTTCCATGGGGCAGAGAACCTCTTTCTCTTAGAGACCCAAGGGGCTTGTACTCCAGAGCTTTTCCACCCTCGTGGCCAACCTAATGTCAAGAGTCCGACGGGGTCGGATGGGGTCCGACGGGGACCTTGTAGACAACATTCCCTCTTCCTCTCCTCTCTGCAAACAGTTAAATCTCTCTCCAGTTCAGCACTTCTCCCCTCCCTCCTGCCCCCCCCTCCGGGATAATGGTTAACCAAGCCCATTGCTAATTAAATATCGATGACCTCAGGCAGGTTTTGTTATCGTCTGGAAACACCTGATGCATGTGTCACCAGCAAGAGCTTTTCTCGTCTCAAGTACACCGGCAACCCTTGAACTCCCGTTGGCTTTTCCCTTCCCACCCCGCCACCGGCCGCCTCTGCCCGCAGGCACTGAAGCTTCGCTGGCTGAGTGGTTGTGTGGGCTTGTCATGGCTGCTCTGAAGAGCAGGGGACAAACACAGTGGGGAGGAAGGGTGTATTCCTCCTCTCCCTCCCCATATTGCGGCTGTTGCTGCCCTCCACCCGCTGCTGATCAGGCTCACCTTCAGTCCAGCGGACCTTCTTGTGGCCTCAACCTGTGCTTTCCTACCTCGTGTGAGCGTGGGGACAGCGTGGCTGGGAGCTTGGATTTCCAACACATCTCCTGGTTTTCCTGGCAGAGCAACACAAGGAGAAGGATCCCAGTCCTCTATTCCCCTATTCCCCAGGGCAGACCTGGGGCAACACCACCAACCTGGGGAGGGTGAAGCTGAAGCTCTCAAAGGCTGCGATGGAGAGCAGGATAGAGAAACAGGTGGCAAAAAAGGCAGAACAGGAAGGGTTTGGAGATGTTCTGTGCTGGGTTACGAGCCCCCCTTAGGCAAGACAGACTTTTCAGAGGCAGAGCCATACCCTAGATGAGTGGCTCCCAGAGCAGGGTGCATGGAAGTGGAGGGGGCTCTATGGGAATGGCAGCTGGGGTTTCCTGCCAGCTCCACCAGCCTTGTGCACAGCCTGAGTCCTGCTGCTCGAGGAGGGCTCTTGGCCCTGCAAAAGTCCTCGGGACTGGTTTTCTTTGCATCGAAGAGCAGAGGCTTTGCTGACATCATTTTCACACTGCACGGTATAAATAGCCAACCCGAAAAACAAAGGAAAGCTCCCCACGAAGACCATGTAAGGCAGAGCCACAGTTGCACCACTTATTTATTCGCTCACCGTAGCTATTTCCTGCCTCTGTTGGTCGCAGACCTCCTGTGTTGGCCAAAAGTCAGCTTTTCCTCCCTTGCCAGGAATTTATGGATCAGCAGCCCCGCTGGTGACTGGGGGATTATAACCCCCTGGCCCTGGCAGGACACATTCCTGCCTATGGTTGGCCTCAGTCCCACAAGCTGCTCCAAGGCCCTGGGCATGTGCTGGGCATCTACAGGGTAGGGCAATGGCCATCACTCCTTGGAGCAGCAAAGGCTGAGGCTGGAGGGATCACTAGGGCTGGCAACTTGCTGGGTGTTGCAGCAGGCAGGACTTCCTTGAGCTCCTCCACCTCTTGGGTATCTCTTGTGTTGCACCTCCTCCAAGATACCCCACAGCCCCGGTGGGAAGCAGATGCCCTGTTACAGTGGGGAGCATCAGTGTGGTTTCCAGGCTGTAAGCGGGAGGGACGTCCCTTGAGTGGGTTTTATTGCCCAGAGTCAGTTTTTCCTGCTCCCAAGCTGCAGGTCCCTGTGCAGGCAGCACTCGGTTGGGGTGGGTGAGCACCTGCAAGGGGGAGGAGATGCAGACACCGCTGCGTGCACAGACCCGGCTTGTTCAACAAGCTGGAGCAAGGCTACAGATGTGTCTTCATCGGGCTCCAGCTGCGCTCCCATTCTGCAGCTCCTTCCCAGCACTTGCTGCTGCCTCCAGACCTGCAGCGGATCGGTCTGTGCATGTGCTTCCCTGCTCGCTCCAGGCACCCGCAGCCAGGCTCGCTCAGGACCCTTTTCCTCTTGTCTCAGCTGTGCACAAAGGAAAGCGGGTGATGCTTCCCCCCATGGCTGTGCTGGGAGCAGTGGCCAGCAGCTGGGGATGGGACCTCCTTCAGGAGATCCAGGCATGGGTTTGGACCATGGGTGTGAGAGTTGTCCAAATTTCAGATATCCATTTTTGATGCTAAGCAACCCCAGCTCAGGCATGAGGGGTGGAGCGATGGACACAAAGGCTACTGCTGCACAGGAACATGTCTGCAGGCATTATGTCCCTCAGTCCTGCTTGCAAGCCAGAGCTGCCTTCAGCTCTGCTCACAAATGAAGCCGGATCACAATTGGCCTTGGCTGGCCCTGAAAACACTCTGTTCCCTGGTAAACGGAGCTGGGTTGGCAAGGGAGAGTACGGCATGGTCCCTGCTGCTCTGCCAGCCAGTGGTGGGGATAGGAGCTGTCATGGGGGATAATGTGAGAGCTGTTTTGCCAGCGCACTATGGCAAGGTGCGGGGATGGAAGGACCTGCTGGCAGACAGCAGGTCACCCAAGATCTCCCCTTTCCGGCCGTTCATTCCCCTGCCTGCAATCCCCCTCTGTGTACCAGCAGCCCCAGGGGACAGGGAAGAGGAGATGCCAAGGGTTGGCGTGTGCCGGACGGGGCCCTGCTCGGTCTGGCTCCTGGGAGGGTCCCATCCAGCGGACTGTCTCCTTGGTCATTGTTATCAGGGTAATTCTCCAGCAGCTCGAATCCTGTTTTTGTGCTGGTGTTGCCTGGCTCTACGGGAGCGAGGGGGGAGAGAGAAACACAGGAAACGGCAGCGACGGAAGCAGAATCATCTCCTGGAGGGAGCGAAGAGCCACTGACGCCACTGAGGGGAACAAAGACAGAGATTCAGAAGGGTTTATACACGAGTTTGTGCTGGAGACTGCCCAGACAAATCATCTCGACCCCAGTGTACAGAACACCTACCTTCCTCCAGCACGTCTCCCCCAACCCAATCCCCCTGCACTGAGCTTTGGGCTGCAGGGAGACCTTTGTGAGGGGACACACAGAGGCAGCTGTGAGCCAACACTGATGGTTTTGGCATGGAGAAGCCCTGCGGAGGGTGACCCCGGGGGATGTCCTCAGTCTTGGCCCCAGCTGCTGTGAGAACTTTGGCATGGTGGAGCGAGGGTGGCCGTGGGAACAGAGCAGTGCATGGTGGTGGCGTGGGCACCAGCCTCGCCGCTGCCTCAGAGCTGTCCCCACCACCACCCCGAGATGCCAGGGGGGCTGTCCCCACACCCCACATACACAACGGGCCCTCTGTCCCACAGGCACAGATGGAAACTGTGAGTGAAAAGGCCAGAGGGC
>JBCJKH010052312.1:0-68669 GCA_039877255.1 Loriculus beryllinus
CGATCTAGGTTACTACGCATTTACCTTCCTGTGCGGGAAACATTAGAGGCAGTTGCTGGAATTAACTTGATCAGAGAGCGGCAGAAAGCATCATGCCTATTTCTACTCTTACCACAACATCTGCACCTCGTAGGTGCTGCCTAAACCTGGCTATGGAGCAGTTTTTCCCATGTAAAGCTACCAGGAATCTGACAAAGTGAAGTTAAGCAGCTATATCAGTTCAAAGTCAAGCAGAGAATTTGGCTAGTGTTTGTAAAGTTATCTTTAGATTTCCCCGAAGGAAAATGATCTCTATCCCACAACAAAAGAAACCTCAAATGTTACACTTGTACAGGAGGCTAAAACGTCAGAGCTCTTCAAGCATAATTTAGAAAGAGGGTAGCTCTAAATCATCCCTTTTTTCCATCAAAAAATGGAATAGATAAAAAGATTTCTTTGACAATTTTCCCATCAGCTCTAATGACAACAGAGCCTGAAGTTACACTCTGTTAACTGCAATCTGAAACTCAAGCATGTAATTGGGTTGCAAACTCCAGTTTATGCCCCAAAAGGCACCCTGACCTGTACATGTGGTGCTGTAACTCTCACCTGCGACTGAGAGCCAGCTGTGCCAAATGTTTTCCTGCTGGTAGTAAATGTTTGCACTGGGTACTGACTACAAACATCATTACTTCATTTCCAAATGAAAACACTCTTTGATGATGTTATTTTATTGCAATCCTTCCACCATGCTCCTTCCTTCTTCTAAGCCTAGAGCTTGAGAAACCCAAGAGAGCTAGCTCACCTTTGGCATCAAAGCACTGTGACAGCCAGTACTTCCCAAAGACGACATCCATCCTTTCCCCATGTCTGCAGACAAACAGGCAGCGTTTCTGAGGCCCTGGCTGGCTGGTTATTCTCAGGGGCTGGAAGAAAAATTACAGGATGCTTGACCTTCATCAAAGTGCAAGGGGTTTTCTGAGCTCTGATTTATTAACAGGAGTCTGGACCAGGCACCTCTTGCTTTACCTTAGTGCAAATACACAGGAAACTCTTAAGATGGTAAATTTATGCTGATATATAACTGCTGAAGTGAGCAGAAGATGGGGCCCTGCTGCCCCATGCTAAAAGCGGGTTTGGGGACACTGATGTCTTTTCTGTGGTTATCATGTTAACCAAAAGCTTGTGGAGAACTTTAACTTGTAATTCCTGATTCAGGCAATGAAAGGAGACCATGTTGGGGAAAATCCAGTTGCTGGAAATTTGCCCCTAAAGCTGTGTATGATCTATGTGCGTATGTGGGTCCCTACCTGCACGTTCTGGCAGATGATAGTGAGTGGCCCCGTATCCCCAGGTCCTTGGTCATCCTGCTGTCTTCTTTCCAGAGCTCCATCAGTGAAGGCTTGAAGGCATGGGGAAGACGTAGTATTCAGAATTGAGTAGGACCTGCCAGACAGGAAGATGTTGGCTTTGGGAATGTTTTGGACTTCAAGTCCTCAGGCTGCACTAAGTACATTTCTGTAGTCTTCAGGAACTGCTGATCATTACTGTAGTCATGTTATTACTTTATTACTTGTATATTAATGCTGCCTAGAGGGCACCTTGCTAAATGATATGCGCACATGAAGACACAAATCCCATCTCAACAGCCTTTCTGTTTCCTTAGATTGAGGCCAAGATCTTCCTCACAGCCACAGGATGCTCACTAAAATCAACTGGGGACTAGCCGCACATTACTTACCATGGTTTTATGTACCAAAGTTTGGAAACTAATGGCTAGAGGGAGTTTTCACTCACCTTTCTAGCACAACCTATTGCCTCAGTAGAGAGCTGGGGCACAGCCCTGCCTCTCATGGTGGGCTCACAAAATAGCTTGTATTCCCTGGTAAGGACATGGCAAACTCAGTCTGGGTTGTTGTTTCTCTATTTGCAATGCTGTCTTTTCTGTTTCCCATCTATGATGGAAATTTATTCTCACTAGTGCCTCCAGTTAAGTGTGGCCAAAGGGATATAATAGATCCCACTCTCCCTCAAGGGGTGTATGGTCCCTCTGGATAAAGCTCTCATGTCCAGACTTTCAAGGACTTGGACCCAGGCCCTTGGGATTGAACTCTGACAGGCAACTACAGAAGCTGCAGGGACCCTCTGCTGATTGTGTGGGTTACATTTGCTTAGTCATTAAAAAGAACATTGTCAGGTAATGTATATGGTCATTTGCTCTGACAGAAATAGTTTCAGTGCCTTAAATGTGTCACAAGTTGCTTCCTGACTAGCACCTAGATAGGATGAAATCTCTTAGGGTTTTCATAGCTGTTAAAATAACACCAAGTGCCTCTGCCAGTGGAACAAAAATGGGTCATCTGCATTTTTGTTAAGAACTGATTTTCTGTGGCATCATAGGATTTGAACCAGTTTAAGGAAGGCAAAAAAGGTACTACACTGTTTGTGGTCCCGTATCTGGTGGAATTAGGATGTGAGGATGAGACCGAGGTACCAGCTTATTTGGTCAGGTGAAGATATAGGTTTCCAACTAGCAGGTTCAGTCCTTGGCATGGGAAGAAATCATGCAAGGATGTGGCACTTATGCTAGCAAAAAAATGTAATTTAGGTGTATAGAAAATCCTTGGGGTCTGCAGAATGGAAGTGAAACCATTCCTATTCTTAGTAGACATGGAAAGAATTCAGACCTGAAGTCTCTCAAGGCACAACCTGGTTTCATGGGCAGTAGCTCTGCCTCGAAGGCAAGGCCTCTTCTGCCCTGTTAAATAGATCTTCAAGCTTGCCTTAGTGTGGTAGCCTGTTGGTCTGCAGCTGAGGTACAGGCCTTCTTGTATGTTTGTACACTGCTAGCCAGAAGGTCTGTGTGCCTGGCAGAGCTCTTGAGAAAATAGTTGGTCATAAAAGCCACGTCCTGCAAAGGTCACGGTTCAGCTTTTGCCTCACTTGAGCAGTGCAACAGGACAACCTTTTTATGGTGAAATGTGCAGAACCAGCTACCTAATTTTTCTGTATTAGGGATTTTGTATCCTCAGAATAACATTTTGCATGGTACAGGCACGCTGCTGCAGCCCAGAGCCAGCTGTGGTTCTGTGCTGATATCAATAATGCATGATTTTCACTTGGAAGGATGCAGTCTCTCATGATTAGGAGGAAAAACTCCATGGCTGTTATTTCTTTCTGTTTCATCCTCTGCAGGGAGGAAACGGGACATGGCTGTGTGCACAAAGGCAGCACAAACCGGCCCCGAGGACCACAGCATCGCTTACCAACAGCAGCTTCAGTCCCAACACTATGAGTTGGGTATATCTCCTGCAGCAAGGTGGTTCTGCAGTCCTGGTGAGTCCTGCCATGCTTACTTTCATGTCTATGTGCTGTTCTTCTCTTACCACAAGGATCCTATCATGGTCTAGACAGTAACATTGCTTAGGTTCTCCTTAGCTTGCTATATTTTTTTGACTACATGACATTCCGTAATCTAATATTCCCTGCAGGAAGTCGTTGTGTAAAATGAGGCTGTTTCTGGGTACATAATAATGTTTTTGATAAATGCTCTGTACTGCATGTTCCAGTTTGTGATTTATAGTCTTGAGCAGTTAGGGAAGGGGCATTTCCTTTCTTTGGTTGTCTGGAGGCAGAGGTGTTGGAGTTACAAAATATTTGGCTTTCCTTGTAGTTGCTGCTGCAATAGTAATTCTTTCCCATGCTACTCCTTATGCCTCAAAACCCTTCCAGGCACTGTAAGAAGCAATGCACCAGAGCAGGCTGCTGCAGTATATGTGGTCCTGAGACCATTCTGGATGGCAAATGTTAGGGAAAGAAAGGATGCTCTTGCTGGATTTCATATTGGAGGGTCTCAATTAACTCCTATCTTCATACAAACTCTGATTTACTTTGCTCATGTGTCTTGATTTCATTTCTTTATGCCCTTCGCTATTGGAGACCTTTCCTTATTCAAAAGGTGAGGTTTGCATTCTCACTGCAGCCAATGGCAGGCTTCTCTAATCTTTCTAAGTATCTTAAGAAACGTTGTTGACCCCAAGTCCTTTTCCCCCAAGGAATTATACATAGAAGATCTTGCTTCTCAAATTAATGCTCAGATCTAAGCCTTCCTTATCCTAGTCCTACCACAGAGGTGTCTACACAGCAGTGGCTCTACCATGGCCATCTGCTAACCAGCAGCAGCGATCCCATGAGTTGCTGTAATATCTTATCTAAATAAATCACATTGTCCTCTAATCCCATGCACAGGGATAGCATCTGCTCTTCCTTTGCTTATGAGATGGGGCTTTGTGTGCCAATTTGTTTCCCCCAAGTGACCTCCTCAGCCTCTTCACTTACCCAGGTGAAATCACAGCTGCTGTGATTTCCTTTTCACAGCAATGGAAACAGGACTGAGCAGCTTCACCTACCCATGAAACACCCAGGTCCCACATTCATCCGCTTTCGTGATGTAGTTTTCAGGCAGTAGCCCAGAGCAGCCAGTTGCAAGGGAAATGCCATAAATCCAGCCCTCACTTGTACTGGTTTGTTCCACTGGGGACATGAAAATAAAATCCCCTGGGACCAGCTCCAGTTCATCATCATTCTGGGGGGTGTAAGGATAGATCACCTGCAGAGTCTGGGGGAGAAACAGAAGCAGAAATGAATGGAAGAGAACCTTTAGCTGAATGGAGCAGGAGCACTCCTCGACTGGATGTTTAATCTTAGCAAGGTGTGAAGAGTTCCCCTTGTAATGCACTACTTTGTCCCTGGTCAAGCCTAACCTCTGCAACAGCCTCACTCCAAGAAAATCCGTATCTGCTGAGCACCTCTGATCTCCTGATGGTGTCAGCCCATTTGCTCAACAGTCCTCCTCTAGACTATTTGTGGCATCTTCAAAGGAGGATGGAAACAAGTCACTGTCACCTGATAGCACAAGGCCAGAACTTTCACACACGGCTGCCTGAAGTTAGATATGCAAAGACATGAGCTGGTTTTCGTCAATATCTTCCTTTGCTATTAGTGATAGTGTTGACTAATTGCAGCTTCTAAAGGACAAGATGACACTTTGGATAGGAGAGAAAGCTGTCAAGCATGGGAAGCATAGGCCGGGTCAGAGCACTGTGCATGGAATACTTCAGCTCTCCAGAAGCTTTGGTATCTGTTTGCGTGTCTGATTGTGGACAATATGCTTTGGTGGGATTAATCACCCCAACCTTGAGAGTCTGGTTAGCTGCCTGAGGCTCAGCAGGCACCTTCTGGACATTCCCTCCTTCAGAAGCTCAGGATTCATCTCATCCTGAGATAGACATCTTAGATGGGTCAGATGATTCACTTTCTGGAGGTGCTCGTTTCTCCACATAGAGCCTCAGTGCAAAGGGAGCCTCAGACTTAAAGGTCTAACTTGGGGATATTCGCAGGGAGGGAAGATGAATCTCAGGTGTGGTTTCTCTATGCCCAAGATCCCAATTTATAAAATGGAAATAATGTATATTTTGTTGGAGAACATTATTAAGAAAACTATATTAAAACTATATTAAGAAAACTATATTAAGATTGGATACTGCTGTTACAGAATACATCTGAGTAATTGAAGTATACAGGCCATGAGGATAAAAGTGATGAAACTAAATGCTGTGATTAGTGATAATGTCAAGTCTGTACAGGAGAAATGGGTAGTGGTCAATTTAAGATACCAGCCTGATTCTTGACAGATCAGACCAGCTTACACTGAGCTAACAGGAGAGTCACTGTTAGAATGAATTAACCCAGCAGGACATTGCTCCTGCAAGAAGCAAGAAAGGAGGTGGGTGAAAAAAGCAAGACTAGACAGTATGAATAAACAGCAAAAGAAAAGGCAAGATGGCCTAAGTTGACTGGTAGGATGTGGGAGATCTGTATTCTGGGTGTCCTTGTGGGACACGCAACTCCTTAATGCCTATGTAGTCTGCGCTGTGTATTTGTGGATGGGAGTCCTCATTCAGCCTGTAGCTTGTGAGCCCTCTTTAGCTGCAAATACAGCTAAAAAAAGCCTCAACTCTGCTGGGTGCTTTTGTGGGGGGACTGAAACGAGCCCCAGGGATTTACCTCATGGTTAACGAAGCGTATGTCTCGAGAGAATATCGCAGCGACCCAGTCACAACCCAGCTTGACATCGATGTTCTGCGCTAGCTTCTCCAGCGTGGGCAGGTGGCTGGTCTGGAAGTGATAGGCCAGTGTCACATGAAGCTGCTTCTTGTGGGGCTCCACATGGACGTCTGCAACAAGGAGATGCCAGTTAACAAGTGCTGTGGAGATTAGCAGCTTTTGGAAGGTGTAAGGGTGTCTATTGCCTTTGAACAGGGGCTTGGAGCCCAACTCTTAAAAGATAGCTCGAGTGGAACAAATTGTAGGGCTGCTGCTGAAAAGGCTTTGAGGAAGTCAGACGTGAGCTCCCTGTACATGTTGCACCTCGGATCACATCATGAGACATTTGGGGGCTGATTCAGGCCTGAGTCACACCTGGGTGGTAGAAGAGGCATTGTTGCCTAGCTGTCATTTGCATTCAGAAAGCAAGGGCTTGGATAGTGTGATAACAATTACTGTCATTTTGAACCCACGGGGGTCTTCTGCCAAGAAAAACACTTTTCCAAGGAAAGGTGTCAGCTATTTCATTAGCACCTTCCCAGAAGAAGCCTGATTTTTACTCTTCCTCCTTTTTTTTTTACGGTTACAATTATAAATCCATGGAATTTACAGTTGCAAGTTGATTACATCTTTTCCCTGGACATTAAATGGATTGCTAGTTTACCCACTGAGGGTGAGGTATTCTAGAACTGTGGAAACAGACATTGATATGGTAATGATCCTGCAGAAAAAGAACCTTTATTAGGAAAAGATTCCAGAAAGCAAAAGGTGAAAGGATGTGAAACACTGGCACTCCTCCAGTCACTGTGGAAATCATGGGATGCATTGTTTGCATGTAATTAATTCTTGCTTATTCAACCAAAAATTGCAATTAAATTTGACTGATTATTCAGTCAAAATTGCAGCTATTCAGAGGCTTGGCTCCAAGTGCCAGCCAGGGGTAGCTGTGTGAGTTCATCCATCTCTTTTATTTTGATCAGCAGAAAAAAATATGCTCTGGATCTTTGAAAAAGCCCCGGAGACTTTAATGTGATAACCTGACCAAGCTGTGGACTGCAATGCAGCAATCGGCTTCCCCTCTGAAAGGACCAATTTGGTCTGAATTGAAGCAATTGCAGGGGCAGACACATGATGGAAGCCACTGATGCTTCCTTCTCCTGGGTCAGTGTTGTTGCAGAAAGAACTACCCCTTCTGATTGTGCTGGTTTGGAGGGGAACACTTGTACCCCTCTCATGTGGCTGCAGCAGTCCTTGGAGCTGCCTGATGTCTCTGTGCCTGTTGCTGCCTTTCCAAATGTGTATTTGTAAGGTAACAGCTCTTTTCTCCCTCTTCTAAAGGGAAAATAACTTCTAGGTCACTGTCAGGTGAAAGCACTGCATTTCAGATATGTAGTGAATCTATGATATGTCTGTTTCTCTTCCTCTGAACCAGAGGCAGGGACTTGTAGATGTTTGCATGGTGTTACTGGCTGCCTGTAGAGCATGGAAGCACGACAGGGACTTGGAATTTGCCATATCTTGATGCACTTAAACTCCAGGATAAGCCTGTGGTAATGAAGGACTAAACTGCTTGTGTTGTGACTAGTCCAGGCTGAGCACTACAGTGATGGAAGGTGGGAGGATTAGTCAGGGAGCCGTTACAGTGCTTCAATACAGTTGTGACTTCCAAGTCTGGAGGTAATTGGAGGACTTCCAGAGAGCCTGTTCAGCAGTGGAGACCATCAGAGGACAGGGTGCTCTGGTTATTTCCCTCCTCCCAGCTCCTGATGGGTTCTCCCCTCTAGAAGTAGTAGAGGATGAAGTGACAGAGCCAGAGTTGTTACTATTGGGATTTGAAAAGGGCCACTGGGGTCTTCCCTTTACATCTCAGACACGCAGTGAACAAACAAACTGAGCCTTTACATGGCTGAGGAAAGTTCTGTGGCAGAGGCTTGAGGCTTGAGTGGTGCAGGAAATGCTCAGCTTTGCAGACAAAGCATCTATCTGAAAGGTTAAGGAACCACCAAATGTCAACTTCCCTTTCAGGAGATAACACTTGAGACTAAGTGTGAGCTGATCTTTCAACTGAAAAGGCACTGAAACCCAAAGCACCAGGCGGGGTGTTTCTTTGTGGCTCGTCCTTCAGGCCACTTGGAAAAATCAGATCGGCTTCAGGAGCTTTGTTTCTTCACACAATTAGAACTGAAAATGCCCAATCCTTGACCAAGCTGTGAGTGAGCTCTTTGTAGCCACCACGTAGTCACTCACCTGCTTTAGAAGCAGCCTCTGCAGCGAAGTCTGCAGCAAACTTCTTGAGCACCTCCGCACTTTCTTCTTTGACAAAAAGCCCGATGAAGTTTGAGGATGTGTAGAGCTCCAAAGGCAGAGGGGCAGGGAATTTGCATTTCCATCGCATCACGGTGGCCTGCAGAGCTTCAGTGAGAGCGTCGACCTTGCTGTCCTCACACTGCCAAAGGAAGCAGGACAAGCTCCGTAGCGCATTCAGGGGGGGGGAAAGGCTTGGGTGGGTGTGGATGGTCTACCCCTGCTATAGTGCAGCAAGGAAAAACCACAGGGTCATAGAAAAAGGCATATTTAGAAATCCTCTGCCCCTTCCTTGTAATCAAAGCACGATCAGCTATCCCCAAATAACTTCCCTAACCTCACCCCATCTACTCTCACATTAGCGATCACTGGAGATGATGAAAATCTACTCTTCTGCTGCTGCTCTTCCTTGAAAACAACCCTTTTAAAAGACAGTTATCTCCCCAACAAGCCCAGGCATCATCAGCTCTGATACCAACCCCCCCAGCTCCCAAGCACAAACCCTTCTGCAGTGACTGAAT
The DNA here is from genome assembly GCA_039877255.1 of Loriculus beryllinus. NCBI lineage: Eukaryota > Metazoa > Chordata > Aves > Psittaciformes > Psittacidae > Loriculus > Loriculus beryllinus. Next base: position 8,910 of record JBCJKH010052312.1, read on the forward strand.
GCAGCCTGAGCCTGGCAAGGGCTGCTCATGAATGCATGCATAAAGGCAACGGAAAGAGGAGCTCTGGTTTACCATAAAGAACTGGCAAAGGGTGATATGTGGGAAAATGTTGTGAGCTTTGTTCTTCCCACAGATCTGCTTTGACTGCTGCCAGAACTCAGACAGCTTCTGAGCCAGGGGGCCGGTGGGGCGCAGGTAGAGGACGTACTCCCGAGGCAGGGTGTCGTCGAGGAATGGGTCACCCACATGGGAAAACAGCCTGAGAGGGAGAAAAGTGTTAGATTGATAGATAAAGACTCTTTTTTCCCCCAGCAAAACCAGCTTCCCGTGTCCTCAATTCCATCTGTTCTCCCCTTATGGGATAAATCAGCTCCAGCAGGTCAGGCAGAGAGGTGCACTGTCTCACTTGCAGCCTATTACCACTGCTAAGTAATATAGAAAATAGGTTTTTACTTTCAGACTGAAGCTCTGAAGATCTAACCTGGGTCACTGCTTCTGCCTTTCAGTGTCTAAAACACAGGGAGGAGAGCACTAGAAATTGCTCAACATCTTTGAAAAGGCAGCTCTCGGTTTTCTATTTAGGTGCTAGGGTACAGAGAGTAGTGGTTCCTTTCCCTCACTTTTCTTGCTATTACTCGAGATCACACCCTCAAACAAGGCTTGTTTCTAGATTGCTTATTTATAGCCCTTAATGTCTCACTCCTTTCTCTAGTGCCCCTGTTTAAACATTCCACATTCTTATGACTAAGACCTTAAACATGAAATTCACTAATTTCTTTGACTCTCTTTAACATTCACTACTTCATACCAACCAGTCGCAAGCTGCTTGAACACTTCTTCCGCCTGTCGATGCCAGTGCTTTTTGTCTGGAGAGAGAGCAAAAGAAGAGTATTTCAGTGATGCTGAGTTATATGGCTGTAGTCACATCCACTGCTGGAACCTGGGTCCTTCCTAGGGAAGGATGCGTTTAGGAACCTGTGGGACATGCTTTCCAGGATTGATTCTCTCAGCCCTGGGGCTTTCAGATGTGCTATCATGTTCAGATGTGCAGCATGTTCAATGGATGAGATAGAGAGCTCTGGGTTTTTCCTCCTTGGCCCTGGTGTATTTCTGGGTGGCGAAGCACCGACTATTGGCGTTTAATGACCTCTTTGCTCAGCATAAAATTCAAATGTTTGGTTCTGAAGTGCAAACATTGCAGTAGAACTGAGGACAGGAAAAAATCAGCAGCCACCAGAGGGCACAAACCTGGTTTCTCTCAGGTTAGATTAACCTGCAGTCATTTGCTAGCTCCCTGCACTGAAAGGGCTCTTTTGCTTATTTCCCTTTATTATGCCCACAAATCGCTCTTCACTCCAGCTGAGAAGACCCAAGTCTTCTGCTCAGCAAGTTTTCCAGTTGCAGGACAAACCTGCTCAGTGCTGTTTAACTTGCAGCTATGGAATAGTGTTTTCCAAATGCTTGACATCAGCATTGAAATGCAGCTGTGGCTCAGCTCAGTTTTGTAACACTAGGGACTGCCAAAATGGAATTCACCCAGAATCCAAATGGCATAAATATTTAGCACAACTTATGAATGAAGGAGGCAGAAAAGGATAGAAACATTAGGGTCATGAGGCAGAAGTCATGCCCTCAGTTGGGTGTCAGGAGGCAAATTTCCCATGAATAGGCAATTTCAGAGCTTCCTACTTAAGGGATGAAGGGCAATATGGCTTTCAAGGAAGTGCTAGAATACAACCAGTTGTATTCTTCTGTTGTTAATTTGGCTGAAGAAGCTGCCTTCCTTTTGCTCTATGGGTTATACGCCGTGTCTCAGAGCTGCCTGATGTTAGTGACAGCAAATCTGACTGAGGACAGGAGAACTGCCAGTTTACGTCATCTGGCCTCGACTTGTAACCTAATCTTACTAAATATGGTATGTTACAGCTCGATAATAGTGTAAAAGACCTGCTGACATCCTTAAGTTAGGCTGAACATGTCTGACCAAAGGGATAAGATCAATGTTCTATGCACCCTGTGTTATTTGTTGCAAGAAGATGCTGCTGGCTGGTTATAGGAAGTGTGTCCAAGTGAGTGAAAGGGGTCAGGACTCCAGGGTCCAACATGTGGCTCTAGGATTAGGGCACCCAGCACCCTCCAGCATTGCCTATTTGTGCCCGTAGTGCTGTGTAGGATGTTCGTTGTGCTTGTGTCACCCATTCTGTGTGCAGTGATGACTTCGAAAGCACTCTAATAACCATGCAGGAATACTCAGTGTTACCCACCAGCTCGTAGACATATGCTGTTGACTCAGCTGCGTTTCAGCTCTGCCCTTGGCTTCCCCACCCCTTGAATATACATATTTTTGTTCATTTTGAGAGTAAGAGGAAGGCAGAAAGATAATGCTGCAAAAAAAGTCTGTGTTGCAAATGTGTGATTATGAAAATACTTCCTCCTGAAGCATTTTTCTGCCCTTATCTGCCAGCATTCATTTGAGCTCAGCAGTGTGCTTGTTCCAGCACCTGCCTTCTGGAAGGATGTATCTTGTGCGGTCAGCATCGTAGTTTGGCCTGTTCTATCTCACTGACCTTTCCCTAGTCTGGCTTAGATGCGTTATGCAAAACAGCCTCTGCTTTGCTTTGAAAAGTAGTGAAGAGCAAAGAGCAAAAAGCTCACCCCTTGGACAGGCTGGGAACCTTTCACTGAGGCTGCTCCTTGAGCAGAGCAATGGCTGGCTATGGATTTTCCCTACCCTGGTTTCATTGTTCACTTCTGTTATGTTGCCCTTACTCATTCACATCCCCTTTTGCCTGGGTTGTTTATGCCCTTTAAAGTACAGCTAAAATGTGACTCTCCTGACCATCCTTCTTGAAGTGTGTCTGTCTGAGGCAGTGCATTAAAAACACCCTCTCAGTAAAGCTCTGCCTTTGAAATGAGCAGTTTCTCCTACTGCAAAGTGAGGGCGGACAGGCTGCCTCTCTCCTCGTTTACTGTCTCGAGACCGCAGAGCAGGTCTCTAAAGGAGTCATGCACAATCGAATAGGACAGACGGTTCTGCCACCCACCCCTGTTGACTTGTTTGCTTAATGAATTGATGTTTCCTTGGAACAAACAGCACAATAGAGCTCTGCTGGAATCAACTGCAGCTCTTCTCTACTGCCTGTGTGCTCTTGGGACCCCAAAGGGTGTTAGAAAACATGAGGCTGGGCCCCACACATGTTTGCTTGATTTCAAAAAGTGCCTATCACTTCCATGGGGACAATAAACTCTCTTTTCAATTTAGTTTTCAGTGCAAGGAGGAAATACTGCATTAAACAAACAAAAGCCGGAGTATATTTTTATCATGGGACCCGAAGCTGAGAGACTGTTATTTGTTTCTTATTAATTTAGTGCTGGGAACGGTGATGATGACTGATAGCCTCTGGTTAGTCATGGAACAAGGCCATGTACTCCATCCCTCCCTGTAATGCCCTCCTCTGTAGTCACCAGGCAGAACATGGTGAGGACCCATCCTCAGATGTTCCAGCTCCTAGGCCCTGTCAAGAAGAACTTTGTGAATGTTGAGTGCTCAAAACGTATCACAGCTACATTTGGCCACTTAGAGAAGTGGCCTGATTTTCACAATTGCTGAGTGCAGTGGGAGCTGGAAGTCATATTCTGCCCCTGAGAAAATCAGGTCACTTAATTAGGTGACTAGCTATGGCTGAGGTGCTCAGATTTACTCATTCTGGGTAGCAAGCATTGGCTGTGGCATTGTAGCTATTGGTAAGAAGTGGTTTGGGGATGCAGATGCACCAGAAAAGGGAAAAATACACCAGAAAATGGAAAACAAGCCAGAAACTAAGTTATTTTTCATAATCTGTCAAACTGATGTTATACAGCAACCATTTCCAGCTATACAAAAATTGCAGCTGGATTCAGATATGAGGTGAAGAGCTTTGTGCAGCATTACTTATCCCTCAAACCACCCAATTCCTCCACCTCTTAAGTTCTGCTGCCTCTGAGATGAACTACAGAGAAATCACTCAACAATGCACAGCAACACATAATAGCAATTTTGAACAGGCATCAAGGGAAATACTAAGTCCAAGTGCAGGTCTGGAGATGGAGAGTTTAGAGAAAGGGAAAGAAGATCCTAACACCAGTGTCTTCCAAAACCACTGTAGGTATTTTAGCCAGCACAAAAAATCAGATGCTTTTGGTTCTTCAATCTCAACCCTCACACTCTTCAATGTCAATTCCCAAGAAAAGCCTTCCCCCACTGAATCACTGGTTAAAAAGTACCTATATACTGCCAGGAAGTGTCCCAGCTAAACAGTTGACCCCTTAGCCTGAAACGTTACAGCAGAAAGGTGCTGCTGCCCTGGCATACATATTAATGTGTAAATGGTGCTCATTTTAACCCCAGCCTGCTTAATGGAAAAGCACACAGCTCTGTACGCTACAGAACTTAACTCATTACTGTCAAAGGATTTTTGGCTTCCTGCATTTTCAGGGTAGGAAAGAAAGAGCCAACAGGGTTATGTCAATTCAGCTAGGAAATAGGTATCAATAAACATAAAGTATAATGGCAAAATCCCATTTACTTCAGAGGAAATTACTGTAATGGGGACTGATGCATTGACTGTAAAGAGAACCTTCAGTCTCAGAAGCACCACACAGAAACCCTTCTTCTGCGAGTGCTCAGCTTTCTTATTCTAGTCCAGCTTAAGAAAGCAGGGGTTTTATGGCTGCCAGTGGTGCTGTAGTGTGTGGGGTAATGAGCTGCCATGTGGAAAGTTAATGCAAACAGCAAAAGAGTAAGGGACAGTGGTGAGCTATTCTGAGATATTTCTTTCTGTGCTCCTGCATTATACTTTCTCACTGAAAAGGTATGCAAAGTTCGGGGTGTTCATGCCCACAGCAGAGATCAGCTGTATGGAAGGTGCTGTGGATGGGGAAGATGAGTGAGCTTGCGCAGTGTGGCCATACAGGGTCCTGAGCATCCATTACAGATGTAGGTATGGAGATGTTCAAGCCTGGAGCTGGCCCTTCAGGCACGTACATAACAGAGACCACTGCGGGCAGCCTCCTCCTCACACATTCAAATGCACCAAGGCTGAGTCACACAGCTGGTCTGTACCCTCGAGTCCAGACAGCTTGTTTGTTCTCCAGAAGCAATGTCTAATTCATATAGAATTGGCCCCTTTGGCTGCTGCTTAGGACTGAATTTCCCAGTTTCCACTGGCTCTCCCTTTGCTCTAATAAGCAGAGATTCAAACCCTGCCGTAGGCAGAGCTGACCTGTCTCTGTTGTAAGGGAGCTTGCTCTGCTGCGTGCTGCTGCTCACAGAGGCAGTAGAGAACACTAACGGCAGCCTCCACCTCAGATCCACCTACAAGTTGTCTGCCTACAGAGGCACTGAGGGATTTGTGAATGAGCAATGGAAGGATGGAAAAGAAAGGGAGTGACTAAATCTTCCCTTTCACTATGTGCCCCAAGCTTAGACAAACTTCTTATCCGTGAACAAACCCCCTTGGAGGGATGAATTCATAGTTTCAAGTAGCTCTGAATCTCTGGCCCGTAAAATATTTAGCTGTGTAAATAAAGATTTTTTGGGAACTGCATTAAACATGATGGAAGTATTTGGCTCCCCTCATTGCTGGGTTCAGTTCGAAGGGCTGCCTGACATGATAAGATAGGAATTATGTATCATAATTTATGCCAAATGAGTTTGCAAGAAGAATGCTGCCAAATAGGATGTTTTTCTTAGGATTATAAACTAGGCACCTTTATTTTTGCTTGTATGCATGTATAAAATATGTATTTATGGAAACAATAAAATAGAGATATGTATAGGGAAGCAGCTAGAAATACTTTACAAACAGTAAAAATCCTAGCTTTACATGGGATGTGCTTCCAAATGTGTGTAATTCCAAATGTATTTGTTTCCAACGGTCACTTGCCCATTAAGTGACCTTTACAGATTCCTTAGTTTTTGCAGTTTCTACCCTTCACAGTACAATAGTGGAAAGGTGTCTATTTTGGGCTTTCAATAAACAATTGCACATTGAAGAACAATTTTGCAAGCAAAATTCCTGTTCATCTGATTTAATTATTTGATGTAGGAAAAGATACCCAAATTCCAGATAACTGACCATGTATCTCACAAATAGCGTGTTCTACGCACGTAAATGGCCACAGTGAGGTGTTCTTTCCAACTGGTTTTTGATGTGGGTTATTCACTTGTGTTCCTCTGAACTTTAAACATGCAAAATTCAATTGGTCACCCAAAATCATATGATATCGTTTCTGTTCTTATTTGGGTGACCTTACTTCTATAAATAGGGACAGGACAGGAAGATAGCACTAGGGATCAAGTTCCTGTTTAGGGCAGGGGGTTGCGTAGGTTCCCTTTCTGCACTTTGTTAATGAATAATAAAAGCAACCTGGGTGTTTTTGCGAGACAGAAAAGACGCTGCCACAAGTGCATGGCTGAAGAATTACTTTTCCTTCCCTTCACTGAGCTTTGGCTCAATCCTTCAAGCATTACCTTAGCTTATGGCTGGTTTCTGTGCTTGATGGCAGACATAAAGTCCTCCTCACGTTTAACTGAGTGACTCTAATTGCAGTCACATCCTCCACGCAACGCGAGTTCATTGCTATACACAGAGATCTCCTGAGGAACATGCCGTTCAGTACAACATCCCCAATTTAGGTCAGTGAATGCTATAAGCAGATCACAGCTATGTTCAGACCCAGGTCTTGCTTGATATACAGGAACTTTCAGAGTACAGGGAATGCCCGGCTGCACAGTGGCTATGGAGACTGCAAGGCTTCAAACTGTGCTATATCCTGTAGGTCACATAAATGTTTATAGAAGATGCCTGACTGAATGATAGGGGCTCGGAAGTTCTCTTCCTCCTCCTTCCCTAGGGGTGGCTGCTTACTCTTAGCTACTGAATACCAAGTGCTGGTAATAGGAAGGAGAGAGAAATGGGAAGCACCATCAGCAGTAAGTTTGGGAGATGCGCTGCTATGTATTTCTGGTTTCCATAACTTAAAATGCTCATTTTTTGAGGCCGGTCCTACTGGCAAACTGCAGCCTGGCCACATGATGATGACTTTTAAGTGCAAAGAGTGAGGGTTTGGGTGTGTCTCTTTTACGTTTTGTTTTGGTTTAATAAAGTTATGTAAGATTCCGAAGGCAGATTTCCCCCCCACCTACCCCCCTTCTTTAGAACATGTGCACTAAGCCATTCCCTTAATCCTCTGCTTGTTAAAGCAAAAGAAGAGGGAAGTACAGAGTCATAAAAGTCTGGGATAAAGGCAGGAATGTTGCAGCCATTTACCATTTTTAAAGAGATACTCATTTTAAAAAGGAAACAGGATATTGTTTTCTCTGGAACGATAACAGTACAGCTTTTTATGAGGCATGGGCTTAGATGTCAAAGTCCTGAGCTTGCAGTTGCCAACCACTCTGCCAGGTCCCCGTGTGATGGAGAAGGAACGAGGCACAGGTATTTTGGCTGATTTGAATTGGTCACACACCATCAAAATACCTCTGTCCATTTATTCCGCCCTTCAATTTCAGATGCTCAAACTTGCTATTAGTTATGCTTACTAGTGACTTCCTGCTTCACTTCCTTAAGCTTTTCTCCTTATGTGTGAATCTAGAAGTACTCAAACAAGGAGCAGGAGTCTGAAAATAACACAAGTCCTGAAGCTGGAGATTGAAGAAAATGATGACTCATAATTCCCTAATAAAATCGTTAAGAGCTGGCAGCACCTCAGCTGGCTGATTCACAAAGGTTCAAACTTTGAGGAACAGCAATCACTGGGAAAGGGTGACAGGTAACTGCTGCTGTTAAAGGGTTTGCAGGATGCTGAATATTAGCAGAATAGTCAACTATAGATAATACAAATTCAAACAGAAAGCAGTTATAACTGGAGCACATTCAAGAGAGTCTTATCCTCTTCAAATGCCTAATTTTAATATTAGCCAGAACGCTACAGAATGACCAAGATTTCATTATTCAAATAGCACAGTGCAAGAGAGCAGGAGCTTTCATCCCAAAACTATTAATACATTTTTAGCTAACCAGGAAGACAATGTCTTTGCGAAGAGCCAAGTTAGAGGTTGAAGTATGCTCAAATGTACCATCTGGAGTTTCAGTGATAGCCAGAAAAGGAAGCAGTTGTCATGCTGATTGGAAATAAATAAGTTCCCTTGCAGCATTTGAGACAAGTCCCATCCTTTCTTCTTCCTAATTGCTCTTCCTCCTATACAGAAATGAGCTGGGATGAACAGAGATTTGCTGCATCTTTGTTGTCTATATGAAGGTCCTTGTACCACTGAGGCCTCTTTACCCCATCACGATCTGCCCCACATCTTGCCAGAGCAGGAAGCTGGGCCAGGTGGCTGCTAATGGCACGTGGCGCCTGGTGAGTGCTGCTCGACACGTGAATCCCAGTTGTCTCGCTGCCACTTGGTGAGCACCTGCCTCTCCATCTGCCACCTTGCCTCTTATGCCCAGTGGCACAGCTCATCTTTGGCATCAGCAGATACCTGCAGCGCCCAGCTCGGTAGCACCAGAACCTGCTGCTGAACACTTAGCAATAGGCACAACGGTGGAGCACACCCCAGTTCAGAGAGGGTGAGATGAGAGGTGGAGAGACAGGTCATAGAAGAGGGTATGGGTTTGTAGGGATGCTCTGCCTGGCTTGGGGCACCCTGGAGAGACAAGCGCTTGCTTTTTTGCCCCTGGTACCTTAAGACAGCCTCACTTTACCTCTGTATGTAGATTTTTTTAGTATTAGTATCGTATAGATCTTTGGGAAGAAGGACAGTAAAAAAAAAAAAGCCACAATTGCACTTTAAAGTGCCGGTGTTAACATTTTCCAGCTTCTCGGGGTTTCAAAACAGGAAGTTTGGGGGTGGTGCAGTTGCACAATTTGCCAGAAAGCTGCTGTTCTGTGAAGTTGGTGACACTGGGCTCTACGAGAGACTTAAGCCCTGCAAGGCCCTCATTTTCTGGGACTAATTCTCAGTGCGATGTGAGGAGGTTTTGATGCGTGGCTCCTGTTAGTAGGAGTTGCATGGTTTTACCTCCTTTTGATTGACAGTTGACTTGTTTGCCAGAGATAGAGTGAACCTTAGAGCTAAGAGGAACTTTTCCCAGCCCGAAAGAGAGGAACCTGGTAGAGGTAGACCAATGTCAACATGGTATAGCTAAAGACTGAAACCAAAGCATTGAGCTACTTGGTTCAGATATTGTGAGGAAATTTGTAATGCCAACTTCCTTCTAGTTTAGACTCAGGTCTTTGTATCATGGACATCCTCAGAGGGAGAGTTTGAATATTGCCTGAACTTGCTCTGACTTGACAGCGATGAGACTGGGACTATACTGTCCACTTACATGCAGACCACAAGAACCCATGAAATTCAAAGAGGGTGAAGCATCAGGTTAGGGCCTGCACAGCCAAACCCATTCATTGTTTCAGGCCCCTTCCCACTCCATAGGGAAGGGATTATATCACAACCAAATCCCACTGTGGGCTCCAAGGTAGGGCTTCCTGGACTTATCTGGAATTTAATATTAAAGTTGGTCAGTGCATGAGATGAAGTAACTTTCTACCAAGAGGGAATGTGATGGTTAATATCAAAGCAGTAGTATTTTGTGGTTAGTCTGCGTATCTGTTTGCTAGAGATGGAAGCGTTAAGACACCCATGTCTTGACAGCTGGACTCTGCAAGCTTAATTTGTTATTCTCTGAGCCTTATTTTCTTCCCAAGTAGTTGTTTTCTCTTCTTTATGGACAATTGTGAGGAATCTTACACGTTGTATGTACTAATGGACTCACAACTTTGCTGAAAAGGCAAGCCCCAGAGCTGGAAAATGGGAAGTGTATGCCTAGTGAGAAGCTAACCATGATCTCACACCTAAAATAGACTCACACAAAGCAACAAGAAGGAAGTCTAAGAAATTAAGGAAGGTGGAAGGAAGAAGGGTGGAGTGCTGAGATAGTTGGGTTAAAGGCAACAAGCGATGCTCAAAATATCCCTCTGCACTAGACAGCTCTGTTCAGGAAATTTGTTAAGCTTGCTGTTTTCAGTAACACAAATATTTCAAAGAAGTATTCCTTGCTTATTGCTTCTTGCCATCTAGACAGGACCACGTTATGTCAATATTTGTATGGGAGACCTGGGCAAGTGCTGCAGGAAAAGGATGGTTAATGCAGCACATGATGAGGCACACTTGCCACTGACTCAAGGCTATTACAACCCCCACGTAGTCTTGGGGTTGAGACTGCCATGGTACTAGAAGCTTCATACTGGGGTGACAAGTCACACAAAGGTCTCAGCCTCTTGCCTCCAGGGTTCTGAAGTGTGTGGTTAAGCCAGTAAGCTAAAGCTAATGTCAAAGTTTCCATTGGGGTAAATAAGAAGTCAGCACCCTGTGGTCTGAATTTCAGCCTTGGGTAACTATATTTGCTCTCCTTCAGATTGCTTTGTAGCCCTCAGCTGCTACCTGTCTCTGCTAGCTGTGGTGAGCTGTCAAGTAATCCTGCAGAGCAGCACATCAGGAAAACTGCAGCCAAATTGAGCTGTCACTGAAACTTTGGGGGGAGGTTTTTAGGTTAGCTCAGCTTTTGCTCAGCATCTTCTACTTCTTGTTGCAAATGTGGATGCTTTTGAGAGCCCTACACAAAATAAGGTGGGATATCCAAACTGGAATGACGTACTGCTGCGTTACTATCTGTCCTTTACCAGCCTTAAGCAGCATAAGCTATAAAAGCACACAGTACAATTATTTCACTGTTATAACATGAATGAGAAGCCATAAACTCTTGGCCAGACCTTAAACTCTAATATCAGATTATGTATTAAAAATGCCCTTGTAGTGTCTGGTTAAGTAATCTGGAATTGGTGCATGAGGTCTAGCCAAGAGTCTCCAAAAGGCTTAAATACTAACCATAGAAGGGTTAAAAAAAGCCACATTAAAAATAAATATGTTTGAAGTCTAAAAGGGAACAGGAAATGAAGAATTGTGATAAACTGAGAAAAAATGAGATAAAGAATGATCTAAGAATGTAATGTGAACTGGGAATATTTCCCTGCATACTTTCCTGATTTTCTTATGGCCTGCCAGTTCAAACTGTATAGTCCTTGCTCCTGTGTCTGATCATATTCTTGAAGAATATGTAAAGGAAATAGGAAGGCCTTAATGAGACCTGGTTTTAGTAATTATCCCTTTACCAGAAAGTACTTATGCATATATTTAACTTCAAGCATGTACTTATGCATGAAGATCAGAGACGCAACCTGGCTTTTCCACTGCCTCCTCTAGTCATACTCTTGGCCAATATGACTGATGATGTTTTGTGATCGCTTGGGTACCTATATAGTGGGAGAATTGATGCTTCCCTTTAGTTCGAGTTTTGACCATAAGGATTCTCAGATGAGATGTGCTTTCTGAGCATGAAATGTTTCTTCTCATGATTTATAATTTGCCAGTCACCAAAAGCAGCTAGCACCTCGCCTTAGCACTTTACCAGAAGCATCTCCCATGTGGAGGCATGCTTCATCCTATTGCCAGGGTTGTGTAGGAGGCCAACTCTTGGATGCTTGCCTTGAAGACCTTGTTATCCAGATTGATCTTTTCAGGCAGGTATTGTTAGACAGACAGACACACATACACATTAGCATCACCTCATTTCCATAGCATAGCTCTCCCCCGCGCTGGAGTGTAAGTACTGCTGTGGGGGTGTACTTCTAAAATTACTCATGATGCAAGTCTTTTACAACTGATGCCCATCTTACCCGCCTTGTATTGTGTGTCTGATTATCTTGCAGCATGCTAAGGAATGCATTTCTTTCCTTAAATGCAGAAGGAACGATATTAATCTTTCCATCATGCTGACAAAGCAGAGTGTCCTGTGCTGTGTGTCACTGATCCATTTCAGCTCTTGCTAGGCAGGCAGCTGTCACTAACAGCAGCATTAGCAAGTGCAGCACGTCAGTGGTGCTACCCACTTGCAGGGCTGATACTGGAAAAGAATAGCTGTGCTTGCAGTGAGACCCCCTCCCTCTTACCCCACCACTGTGGGCTCTTGGGAGATGAGATAAGAAAAAGCTATAAATTAAATGACTGACACGTGCTTTGTGTGGATAAGGGTTGGTTATAGAGTCCTTTTGGTTTTTAAAGACTATTTTGGTATGGTAGAAGACCTAGATTGACATGAGCTTTTTTCTTGGTAAATATTTAAGAGTTGCCTTGTGAAAAGTGGGCAAGAAAGGAGAATAGTGGGTATCAGTTAAGAATAAGTATTTGCAGTAAGTTTTAGAGACTAATAGCAAGGCATGTATGTAAATTGTGCGTATAAGTGTGCTGTACAAGGTGGGAGAGCCCTTCTGGAGTCCATAATCCCATTCTTCCAAAAGGCAAGCTCGTGCCAGCGTGTTTAACAAGAATAAAAAGCTACAGCCCTGTTTTAGCCCTGTCCAGTATTGCCTTCTGAATGCAAATGCATTCAGAGAGCTGCTGCCCTACAGTCTGCAGCCAGTCAGTTGCAGGCTTGGCATCACTAAACCAGGAGATAGGCTTAGAGACCCTCAGATGAAGGCAAAATATAGGAGTTGAGGGTATCCTGGGAACACATTTCAAGCTCTTCTCTGCAGTCAGGCCTTTCTTTAATGTAGTTCTCAAAGGAGCTGAGGCTTACAGGACTGTGCTGTGTCCACGAGTGTGTCTGCAAGCCTCTCCAACTTCCCACAGTAACTTCTGAACCTACTAGTATATTTAAACCCAGTGTGACAGAGAAGTAGAGTTATCAAAGGTATTTCACGTATTGCAGCTTCTGTAAAATAGGCTCTTGGATAGCCATAAGTAACCTTAGGAGTGCACCAGCTGGAAAAGATTGGTGAGGTGAGCTTGTTTGTTATTAGACATCAGAGGATCCTCACAGAAGCAAGCCCTAAGAAATGCTTCAGGCATGAGAACAGCATCAACCATCAGAAGGACATGTGATTTGTGAGTTCTGCCATTCCTGGAGCTGGTTGTTCAAAGACAATGAAGGTTCAAAGGCAGCATACAGCATGGTCTACACATTTTTCTGCCATAGGTTCATTGTGGTAGGCAGGGCTTTTGTGCAGACAGTGAAAGCACGAGCAAGATGAGGGCTGTACAAGAGTTTAGATCTGAAAGTGCATAAACTGTTCCAATACCACTGCCACTGTTGTAGATATATTGGGAAAGCTTTGCAGAAATCACTGTCCTGGGAAAGCCAAAAGAGCAGGATGTGTGTTCCAACAAGACACACGTGTTTCGGGGATCCCATAGCTACAGAGGCCTGGAGAAAGTCAACAAATATTGCAGGGTAATAGCCTCCCAGCTGCCAATCTGCAGCTCCTGTGCTCTCAAAGCTGAAGGCTGCTGTTTCATGCATTTATGGGCACAGGAGATAATGTACCCTCTCCTCAGTCCTTCCCTGTTCTCTGATCAGGCTGCTCCTGCTGGCCTCTCACTGCTCTTCCTGGGAAGCATGGGTAAGGAGGTTCCATGAAATGGGAATGTACATTCAGGGATCTTCTCTGCCTCCTTGTGTCCCTTTCATCTGTGGCAATGCATGGTATCAGGCCGCACCTGAAAACAGACCTTTCTTGGTGCTTTTCTTCTCGCCCCTTCTGCAGGTTAACATTTAATGCTTTATCTCTGCAAAGCATGTTGGCAGACAGGTTTCTATATAGGGTGTGAATACATTGCACAAAGTGAGGCTGAAGTGAGTATCAGGGAAAACTCTCTTGATATGATACAGACCTCAGCACCATTTTTTGCTGTTCAACACTTACTCTGTCCTGCACTAAGGTTTTGGGATGTCTATGGATGCTAAGCCCATTGGTGCATAGATTCCTGTGTGAAGACTAAACTGCATAGGAATTACTCCAACCTGCAAAACAGAGAAACGTCCAGGTTGCTAAACTGCATCAAGACCATAAGGTTTCCAGAAGAGCTCAGCATTAGCCTGATTTTGTTCCCAGTGGTATTGAGTGAGGCAGAATTAGGCTAGAGCTGAGCTTCTCAAAGCTGTATCCTATCTTGCTCCTGCCTAAAAATAAGGAGTCCAATTAAATCAACAGCAGTACAAAGTATGAGGGAATGTATAATTAATTAAAGAAATCAAAGGCTGTCTTACAGCACTGATCAGCATTTAGTAATCCTGCCACCAGCTCTCACTCTTCATTCTTCCTTTTTAATCAGTGATTATTGTTGTATCCCCATACATTATGATCACATATTCTGGTAGTATTTCAATACTGCACTCCCTGGGAGCAGTAAATCCAGTCACAGGAGGAAAACAAGAAACCCCATTAAAAAAGGAAGGAAGAAAAGAGCTCCAGCCCTTGTCCTCACACTGAACTGGAGCCCTGATATTGGTGAAGGATTTGCTCACTGTGATAGACAAGACCTTTTGCAACACAACCCTGATGAGAAACTAAAACCTGAGAGAGAGAAAATTGCATGTCCAAAGTAATCTCTCCAGGCTATTGCTCTCGCTATTACAGTTGTTCTCTATCTAGCACTCTCTAAACCAAAACCGGGGTATTTTGATCTATCAAGAGAGCGTAAGGTAGCCACCTGTGCGCACAGGGCTTTATCACCTCCCAAACAAGTGTTTCACACTTACTCTTCCAGTGCAGTGTGAAGGGAGCTGGAGAGGATGTGTTCTTCTCAGTTACCTTGGCAGGAATCCCCAGAAACTGCGCTGTATTCATGGCAAATCTGGAGTTACTCCATCTGGGTCGCCAGGAGTGTAATCTGGCTTATATTGAGTGCCAGCTGTTAGTGGGAAACAGTAAAACAACATGAAGGAGAATCCATATAATCCCATTCTGGTGGCTCTTTATTGGTTTATACCTAGATTTCTCCACCTTTTCTTTGTCTAATTGAATTTCACGTTGAATCTGTTCATTTGTGGCAGTAAATGAGGACAGTTAAAAAATCTCCTGATACGGCAGGAGTGTAAGGATGGAATTTTACCTCAAGGAAAGGTTGATGGGGATTTGCTTCAGAAAACCAGCTATAGTGGCACCATTTGCTCACTCTGTGGGTCGTTCCAGTGAAGTGAATGAATCTTGTGGTGGTGGCATCCTTCACTTTAAATAGTTATTGATACTGCAGGTACCCTGCATCTAGACTTGTCTTTACAGTCAGTGCAGGCACTAGTAGGGAATGTTTACTTTTGGTGAGGGTAGACATGTAAAATAGGTCAGTGACTCACGGTCTGTAAGTGCCTGTTTCTCTCCATTGCCTGGAAAAAGAGTGAGACAACTAGTCCAGACATGGGCATCACCTACTGACGTGTAAGGTTATATGAAAGTACTCCTGCCCTTTCTTTTCTCTGTCTCCTATTGATGTGCTCTACTCTTTTCTACTGTATGCTTAGATCAGAAATTCCCCTTGGCGCTGCAAACTCCTGTGTGACATCAGTGTGATGGTATCTCAGCATCTTTCAGTAGTACCATCACAAATATAACAGCACAACACTTTCCAATTAGGACATACAGACAGAGAGGTGATCAAGCAAACTATTCATAGTGTGGTCTCTTGAAAGAGTGGAGGGGTAAGGTCTTTTACTTTAAGCCCTGCAGGCAGCTTTTACATATGACTCACAGTTTCTTAATCCTCAACTGAATACCCCTTGTAAGAAGCCTGATAGAAATTATTAGTAAAAGGTCACCCACCTCTAGGTTTCAGTGAAGTTTAGTAGGAACTTAGATCCCTTCCTCAGATTGGTGTAGAACAGCTCAAAGAGGACTAAAAGGGGTAGCATCCTTGCAGGGATTTCAAAGTGATGGCTTTACTTCTTGTATGTGTACAGATGTCTGCCCTGGGCTATATTATAGTGGTACGTCTGTTAAACAGAAGGGATTCTGTTCAGTTTGAAGTATAACTTCAGATAGTTCCTGCAGTGTTGATTTGCAATGTCCTTTTTGGATATCCAGTCACGTAGGAAGGAAGAGTTCAGTACTGCCAACCTGGCTGATTTGTCTATTTCTGTTTAGCGTACTTCTGAAGGATCGCCCCATCAGATAAGTCTTTCAAATAGATTCAGGATTCCAGGATACAGCCCTGCTGCTGCTAGATTTAAATATAGAGATCTCTACTGGGGTTGGTTTCTTATATAGGGAAGAGTAATTTTGACTCCTTTGCTGACTGGGCACTCATTTCCAGCTACAGGCTGCTGCTCTGAACTATGCATTTGAAGTTATTTTAGAAATGCATTCCTCCCCTGAAGTTGCATCTCTCCCTTTTTGATGCATAATTTAGCTTTTAGCCTCTTATAAATTACATGCCTAGAGAACTGCTGATGTTTCTGGGCAAAACCAACAATAATAAAAGTGCACAAAGCATTCTTTGTGGAGACTGTTCTGGATATAAATACATTTATGCTTCTCTGAGATTTCCCTATTTCTGTCTCTGGGATGTTTACATGAATACAGAACCTTATTGTTTGGTAATTCACCAGTACCAAGGAGATGGCATGAATTCCTGCTGCTTATCACCCATGTCATGAAACCACAGCTCTTTGTGGTACCTTCATGGACAGATGGATAGACTACGGGTGGAACAGAGATTAGAAGCACCTTTTTTTCTAATGGAGGAGCTTCTTCATTGTAGGAAAGTGAGGCCAAGGAAAACTCAGGGAGAAACATGACAAAGTTGTGAGGGGGCTTGAGAAGCTAGATCGACTGCTGGATTTGTTTCTTTTTTGCTGCTTGATGTTGACAAATCTATTTATTTCTAGGTGCATTTTATACTGTGCCCAAAATAGAGGTAGTGAGGTCTCTGGCTGCTTCTGCTGCTCTAAGTTACCATAGATTTCTTCCAAAATCTGCTGAAGCCCACAGAAGAAAATCCCTTAGAAAAGCCTTTGGGACATCTATCTGAATTGCCTGACTCTTTCAGGATTGGCAAAAAGATTGTTTTACGTGTGTGCTCCATTTCAACACGGCTACACAGAGGGGAGGGATCTGCTTCTCTGCATTTGGTTTTATCATCTGTAAGATGGAGGAGGGTTTTGCAAGCTGTGGGCTGCAGAAGGCAGTGTGAATTGGACAAAACATTACACATGCCACTCACTGAGGTCAGGCATCTCAATGGGAACCTGAACAAAATCACCTTGATTTTCAGAGAAGTGGCTCTGAGGATCATCAGGCACTCAGTGTGTTTGTCAAACCAGGTTGCTTTTGTTTTCCTTTGTAAGGATCTTGCTTTTAACTTAAATCCAAATCTGAATGTCTTTGGCATTAATATTTCTAATTAAAGGTTTAGGCATTTTGGATAAGATCCCACAATATTTGAAATGCCACTGCTCCCTACTGAACTTGGCTTAAAATTAGTAATACCAAGTCCAAAGTTAATTAAAATCACAGAATATAAACCTTCTGTTAGAAAAACAACTAGAAGGACTAGAGAGAGAAGATGGCTCTGCATTGTGTGCAGTAGCTTATTGTAACTGAGTTCATCCATGCTGCTCTTGAGGTTAGAAGAAATAATATACAAATTGTATGAAAATATCTATCCAAATAAAATTGAGATACAGTGGGGGATGGGAAAAAAGGTTAAAATGAGATGTTTTTCTAAGGATTGGAGTCAACATCCGCAGGTTTTTAAGTATGTAATTTATAGGGGAAGTGATTCAAATGAAATTATGCACTTAAAAAAAATCAGCGAAGTGTTGAGGGCATAATAACCTTTGAATAATTTTCAAAGCCCTTTCATATTCATACTTTTCGAGTTCCTCAATCCCATAATTTTACTTTCTTTTGTTTTTTAATGGCACAGCTCCTAATATCAAGTCATTATTTCAGAATCAATGAGTTTCATTAGAAAAAGCAAAGTCAATCCATATCCTTCCTGGCTGGCAAGAAAAGCTTAAAAAACCAAGTTTTAATGTTCTGGTTGCTAAATCTCACTCTCTTTAAGTCCATTTCATGAGCTTCTGTCCAGTTTTGCAGTCCTCTATTGGAGTAGGTACAAGATGGAGAGAAGAAGGGGTCAGAAGCTCAATTCTTCCATCCCTCAAACTTTGTGGCAGTTCCCCACAGGAATTACTAATATATGGCTGTTGAAAAGAGCTGAAAATGTTCTGATTTCCAACTTGGATTTATTTTTAGGGAGCAGGTTTTCTGATGAAAATGGAAAATTCTGATGTTCTTCTACTGAATATTTCAGTCTTTCCTTGCCTTTGTAATAGGATTTATCTTTTTGTAGAGGTTTCTGAAGGGTCACCTGGAGGCAGGTTGATTTTGTTATCCTGCAGACTATCTCTGGTGGAAGAAAGGTAACACCACTGGATAACCTCCCTTCTGCCTTTGACCCAAAGATTGCAAACACCTTTCACAAAGGGCCTGGAACTTGTTTCAGGAGACAAACAATAACCTTTCAGTGGATTCCATCACTTCCGTAATAAACAAAACACGATTCCCTTTCAAGCTTATCTGTGTGCCGAGTTCTGTAGTTACAGCACAATAGCTGTATTGTTCTTGTATGCTGCAGGCTAAAATGTATTTTGGTAACTGCTGCTCTTTATAACACTATTTGTCTGATGACAGTTACTCTAGCAAACCATTAACTCCTTCAGTCAGAGAGGGTCTTCCAAGCAGGCTGGATAAGCCTCAAGAAGTCGATTTCTCCCACTGAGCATTGCATAGAACAGAAAGCAACATAAACTTGGGACTCTCAATATTAGATAACATGTAAATTATGGTGACTCATGCTGGAAAATCATAGACAAAAATTGCACAAAGACTTATTTAACCACCATCTTATGATTTATCTTTTTTTCCCCCTGTACACGAGTGTGTGAGATATACTCACATATACTTCAGAATACTTCAGAATAATTCATCCATCCCTCCAGCCTGAAGCTATCTCAGAAGATATAATATATGTATATGTATATAAACTATACTCATATTCACAGGAGTATATACCTCACATTCCCTACTGAGCATGAATGAGCCCTGAGACAGTTTTAATCACTGGTACATTTGTGACAAATAACGCTAATCCCCACAGTTAAACTCTCATGAAAATGCTTGCTGTTTTTCCTCAAGTACCTAGGTTGCTAATGGGATATTCCCATTTTACAAGCACAGGGAAAAAACAAGAAGTTAGTGGGTGATCCTAAGCAGTGTGAAGACCAGGGAGAGATTCAAGGTGATGGTTTTCCAGGCTTCCCTCCTTGAACTAAACTACAAGAACCACACAAGCCTTCAAGAGCTGCTTGGAAAAAAGGCCAGAATAGGCAGAATATCTGCTCTTTATAGCAGGAAACATTGAGAACAAGGTGGTTTTTTTCAGTGTGTGTGTTGTATTTTTGTAATTCAAGCTCAATCACAGTCGAACTCTGAAAACAAACCAAAAAGGAGAGCTAAATATGTTAACATGAGTTGGCGACCAATTCCAGCACTGACTGAGAGTTTAAGCATAGGAGATCTTGCTTTCTCCTGAATTGGTAAAGCCTGTGCTAACATCCTATGGAGAATGCCCGTAAGGGGAGAGAAAATAGCTTGGTAAAAACAACATAGAAAGGTTTTAATTTCTAAAGGACACAAGTTCATCATTAAGTGATAGAAACCATGTCTGGATTTCTACAGAAAGGCTGAAAGAGTGCATTACATTGTAGAGAAGGACTTTCCGTATTATTCATCCTGCCCATCTCCCGGACAGCACAGAATTGTTCCTGGTAGCATCATCTCATTTGTTTTCTTCACTTCAGTATTCAGAGGCTTGAGGAACAAGGCCAGCCAGCCTCACAATTAGAAATGTTCTTCCTAATATTGCTGTAATTTGTCTTGCTTATTTTCATGCATTAGTTTTTATGAACTTCATGAGGCAACCTTAATTGCATTCCCTTCTGGCTGCTTAAGGAAGGAGGGTTTTTTCCCATGGATTGAAAGCAAGGTTTGAAGCCAGGGTCCTCAGAGCCAGAGCACAGAGCTTTGGCAGTCACATCAAGGGAGTGTGTCCTCTAACTGGGAATAGCACTGTCAGTCCTATGTACCAACCACTTTGCCAGTGCATGATGATCTAGCAAGGGCACAAGATTCATATCCCTATCACTCAGCCAACGTACATTTTATTCTCTCCATTCATTCACTACAGCTGCTCTCTGAATTTCCTTGCTCTGTCAATAGCTCACTGCTGTAGGTACTTCAGCAGAACAGTCTTTGATGATTTTTTACTTCCCATGCATTCCAAGCTGGGAATTTACAGGCAGACTGGAGCTTTCTAAATCAACCTTCATTTTAAAATCACCTTGCTTTGCAAAGCTCTAAATTGCTTAACTTCTTTAGCCTCCTCTGAAAGCTGCCTGAAAGACTTCCTAAGTCAGAGATATATAATGTCCATCCTCTAAATGCTGAAAAGCAGCCCAGTGTGGGGTCAGTAACTTGCAGAGGGAAATAAACAGCATTATACATACATGGTACATTACAAGGGTTAATGCTTCTGTCTTTCTAGGAAGCTGTGTGGGTGGACAGGGTGCAGTCCTGCACTCCCAAACCCATCTCTGTACAGGATGATGTACAGTTCTGTACAGTTCTTCCTTATCTTTCCTTGCATTTTCACTGTCTGCATTCACATGATGTTACCTCTCCATTATTTAAGTGGAGCTTTTTGTAGTAAAAGGCATCAATACATGTATAAACAGTGCTTACTAGTCTGTGACCTTGATGCCAGAAGGAGGCTTTTTGGTTCTACCAGCATGTGCATTATTAATGCAAATATCATAATGAGTTGTGAGGAAGCAGAGTTTTCTTCCCTTGTATTATGGTATATAAAGTGTGAAGACAGATAGAGAAGCTTCACTTGCATTTGCTGTGTCTAAGCTAAAGCGCCTTAAAAATGCTGGTGTATTCAAAACTTCAATGGATTTTCCTGTTAACTCCAGAAACGGTTTTTAAAATGGTGAGCATTTTTTATATGCAGTCAACAAAACCTCATTGTGGTCATGCTGTGTGGGCACTAGCAGGCTGTGGAGAAAGAAAGAGTATGCTATGCTCATCTTAGGTTTGAGGGTGGCAACTCATAGACAAATACACATGAAGAGCCATGCACAGGAATGATATCTTCAGCTTGGAAGTGTATGTCAGTGATGTGCCTGTTCTCAGTGCATGAGGCTAGATGGTCCTTCTCAATCCAGGTCTCAGTCAACTGCAGCTGTATTTTTGGATCACATAGGAACCTTCCTGATAAGGTTTTTCAGAGAATCATTGCTCTTTTATCGTGTAGCATTGCTATTTTCCACATTCTCTCTGAAAGTAAATCCTATTCATACTAAATTCAGGCAAAGCTACATATGCTTTTTTCTTTGCTTGTTTAAAAGAGTTGTCAAATTGTCTGCTAAGAATTTTTCCTAACACTTTTAATTGCCAACAATCAGAGGAAATAGAAGGCAAAGTGTGGCAAAATGGAGAAGGTCAGTATTGAGGTCTGTGTAATTTACTCTGTCTCCTGCAACAGCAATGTTTGTACCTGGGTACTGCAGTGATTAAATGTGTGATAGATGAGGGGAGAAATTGGCACTGATACTTGGGTTTATTAAGGAACATTGTCAAGGCTGTAATTCAGGCTTAGGAATGATTTTTGAGTTTGGGCTGTAGACAGATGAAGTTTCATGAAAAAAGCACTAGGATCCAATGGAAATTATATGTTTTAATGCTAAAATAAAAAGTATAGAAGCCAAGAGTCTGACAAGCCTTCTAAAGCATGGGGAATCCTTCCTGTCAATACTCATGTATTGTTACAAACTGACATTATGAAGGTACCTAAATAGGCCTGAGAAAACAGGAATTAGAATAAGCTGCCACAACCCCCCCAAAAGTTTGATCAAAGCCAGCTCAATTGTCTGTATCATACAGAGAAGCTAAAAAGACAAGAAAACCCCAAGCTTGTGCAAAAGCAGAGAGAAATGTAAAGGCTAAAGGCTGCTCTAACCACTAAGTATCAACTTCATTGCCCACCCACCTCCCACACAGAGCTAGAAATAACTTTAAATAATTTATTTAAGTGTGTCTCTATTGCAGTTACATATTTAATGACTTAAAGGGACAGTGTTTCACTTAGGAACAGGTTTGAATTGTCCATAATGTGAAGGTAAGCATTTTTCCTGCACCCTATTTTCTAAGAGTTTCAGAATGCTTTAAAGCACAGTGGATCAAACTCTACAGTGCCATCGCAGGCAGTCATTACCCTTATTAACAGAGAGAGAACCACGGCATGAATAGGTTTAGTAGCTAAACTTCAAACATGGTAATTCAGTGAGAGAACAAGGAACAAGCTAATTCCCCTGTCCTGCTCGCTGAACATTAGAAGAAAAAGAATGTATCTCATCTTTCTTCTGTTCCCCATTGGTTTTCTGCTTCAAGAATTGTCTTTTCATAGATAACATATTCAGGGACTTAAGGACAAAAAATTGAGCAGGAATGTTAGTGGCAGAACGATGGGGACATCAAAGATAAAGGAAGAAAAAAAGAAGTATATAGAGTAAAATTTCATGTTGGAATTATTTAATCTCATTGGAGATGAAAACATCTGACTTAGTATTATGAATTTTATTAATCATGGTGAATAGTTCATGTCTTTGGATCTCTATCCTTTTTGGTAAAAACTATTGCCTTGATAACAGTCATGTTTTGGTCCAGCTGCTTTCAGGGAATTCTGATTTTCATGTTGGGCATATCAGTACACTTCTAGAAATTAATTTGGCTTTTATCAGCATAGGAATAATCCTATATGTGGCTTTTTTCATGGTCATTTTGACCTTGCAAAGGGCAGGAAAGCGGATGAACCCACGTTCTGGCATACTTGCTTTTTTACTGTACCATGTTGGATGATTTGGATGAAAGAAAAAGAAGCCAAACACTCAACAATCTGAGTTGGTCATTCTGATGTCTCCAGAAAAGGGAGAAAACTCAAACTTCTAGCATCATTTTCCCCATCCCCCTGAAAGAGCTCAGAGCCCTCAGAGCAGAATGCTGCATTCCAGTGCAATGAGGCACTACAGAGATTTCACAGCACAGATAACCTCCCAGTGCCACAGATGAGTCCTTCAGTCTCCAGCTATGGCTGGAGTTCTGGCAACCCTTTATGGAAACACCAAAATACAACTTCATACAAAGCTCCTCAAGTCCTGTGGGATTCCTCTTCCCTTTATCCAAACACTTCCCTGCTCTCCCCAGTCCCTTTGCACACCTTTACAGCATCCCAAGTGTCGCCTCTTTCTGCCAGCAGTGAATCCATCTGACCTGTAGCATACCATCTTCCTCCATGATTAAGACAACTATGAAATAGGTGCTGACCTTGTCTGTAGGCTGGGATATATAGTAGGTGTCCACATATGAATATAATTGCCCTCAGCCTTGTGGTCTGGACCCATATGGGAGTCTTGCCTCGGTGAGTACTTCCTTCTTACAGTTGTCTAGGAAATACTCAGAGAACCACTTCCTGTGCTATTGATGGCGTGAGATGAACAATACTGCTAGTTTTGCATTCCTCTGGGCCTCAGCAAAGAGCATGTGCTACAACCATTTTGTTAACAGAGGGAAAATAATGATCTTTAAAGCACCATTTTCGCCTGTATAAATACATAGTGCAGAAAAGCTAATTATAGCTCCAGGGCTTGACAATTATCAATGACAAATACAAGCCCTCAAACAAACCCAACAGCTTCTCATTTCCAAGAAGTTATAGAAATGCTCTTTTAATGACGCAACACCTGAACTACATCAGTTGCTTTTCTGCTGATGCTTACCTACAACGAATCACTGCTCGGAGGGAAAGCAGAAAGCGAGGAGGGAGTCAAGCCCTGGCAGCCGTCTGAATCTCAAGCATCTTGCTTTAATTTCCCTTTCTCAGTGGCAGATGGTAGCTTTGCAGGGGTGTTAAATCTGCTCATAACTAATAGGGTGTTGTTTCTTTGAATGCTCCATCTACTTGCACAGGAACAAACCATCAATTCTCACTATAACATGGCACAACCCAATAGTCAAAAAACTATGATGTGACTGGAAAAAAGAAATAGAAACAAACCACCTACATCCCCCAAACCTCTATCAAATAAACAGTAATAACCCAGAGTTGTTTACCATACATTCTCCCATCTCGTGTATGCTGTCAGTTTCAGAGTTGAACCTGGTGTGCTGTTCCCCTGAGCTTTCACAGCCAGGCTCCTCGGGCATGCTAAAATATCCAGGCTGAGAGAGATGCTTGAATGTCCTTCAGCCCCGAGCTGCTGTTTGTTCAAAGGATAAGACACAACCCCTGCCCTGAACTACTCACAGCTTAAACAGAGAAGACAGAGCATGGAGTAAACAGTATAGCATCCGTGGTACCTCTTAGCATCAAAGAGGGAGTGGGTCAGATGTATTACATAGGGCTCAGCCCTTGTTTTACTAAGCTTTCCTTTCACAAAGAAGTGTAATTTCTGCAGCAGATTGTGGTGAGGGGGACCCAATATTTGGTCATTCACATGACTTTCAGCTTCGCTCCAAAACTGAGAAGTGACCTGTTTGTGTGAAGATTTTCCATACTGTCAGCAGCTGAACCTCCTCTCTACTACAACCACTGCACCTGCGAAGAGCAGAACCACCAGAGATCACAGCAAAGCAGCTTTCAGATGCTGCTGAGCTTTGAAGTGGCCCATATTTGGATTTTATTCTGCCTTCCTAGGACTGCAGGGAAAAGTTTCAGTTTTAATCCCAGCATCTGGTATGCATTTGGTTGTAGAATAAAGGTTCATTCATACTACACAGGCACATTTCAGTCTTTGCTGTCCAAGTGCTTCTGCCCAAACTCATCTGTGTAGAGTCCTTATCTCAGTAGCCTGAAATTGTCCCTGAACCTTCTGGCCTCTCCTGTTTTGCCAAGGATCATCTTTTCCTTGTGAACTATACTCATGGAAAATTCTCTTGCTATTGAAGTGACTTGTTGTGAAGAAAGAGGGGTAAAAGTACAGCTATCATCAAGTCACTGATGGTCATAGCATGATTTCATGACCCAGCTAAGGGTCCACACGCTGCCTGCTCCTTGAGGGGACAAACCAACAGCTTTCAGAGCAAGCTCCACTCTCAAGTGCCTGGGATGAATGAATAGACAAAAGAGACACCAAATGAAAGTAAGGAGTTTTCCCACCCACATAGCAGATACAATGACACCTTTTTCTGCTAGCAAAAGATAGCCCAGCTGTTTATTAGTCTTAGTCACTTTTAAAACATAGAGGCTGTGACCTTTCCACTCAGGTCGAAGGAAATCGAATGGCAGGGATCCCAGTGATTACACAGCTTGGCTCTGGTTCAGACTGTGGGCTATGTTAACTGCAGGACAAATCCTGAGGTCCTTCCAGTTTCTTGGTTGTGCAGATGTAAGCTCACATGGGGGTACTTTCTTCCGGATTAGCTGCACAGACCAAAAGTGCACTTCGCTTCCAACCATTCCTGTATTGTTTCCTCCCACATTCAATTAACTGTTATCATCCATCCAATAACAACTCCAGCTAAGAATCAAAGGATTTGCATATATCACACTTCTACACGATTCTGTAAACTGGTTTATAATTGTTCATCCCAGAGCTGGCTCAGAGAAGAAACACATGACTGCGCTGCCTGATAAGGGCTCGCTCCTGTTCTTGCTGACTGAGGTGTTCAACCTAGGCTGAGTTCAGAACACATTAATACTGAAGTATTACACAGCCATTGCTGCAGACTGGAGAATAAGGGAACATTGAGAAGCAGGAGGGAGACAAAATTCTCACGCTACAACTCTAACTCATCTTTTTATCTAAAAGGAAGAAAGGGGGATTTCCCGCTTCTATTGAATGGCCTTCTACTTCCCATTAAGAGAGAATGTAGCTAAATAATACCTAACAATCTCTGGCTGGATGGATTCTCACAGTAACTTGTGTCCCTAGGTCTCTCCATGTCCTTCAAAAACCAGTAAGATTGGACTCTTCTAAAACGGCATTTGCTATGATTTATTACAAGTCAGAACTGTGCTCCCACTGATTTTCATGTGTCTTTGCAGTATTGTCATTGAAATTTCCCCATAATATGCTCGTGGCCTAAGTGTAGTACTTGATGGGGCTACTGCAAGCCCAGCCCAAATGAACTGAGGATTTAAAACCCATGTAAGGCCAAGATTAAAATCTATCTGACCTAATACTTTCTGTGGTGTCAAAAATTATACTAAGGTTAATAACCAAGTTTTGTCAAATGCATTTAAAAGAACTAAGGGAATGCTATCTCCATGCTTTTCCCCAAGTCTATCCATTTTGTTATACAAGCAGTACCCCACAAGTGGCTGAGGAATAAAGGGCTTAGGTGTCTTTGGGTGGTGTTTGCCTTTCCTCCCCCTCCCCCCCAGTAAAATACAGTCCTCTCTGCTGAATTTTTTTTGCTAAATGCATGTTTGGATGCTTCTCACATAATTAGGTGTGTTCAACTAAAGTAAAAGCTTAGGAGCCTTGGGCATCCTCTGGAGTTGAGTTAGGTGGTTATTCAGGCAGTTGGGGATGTGAGTTTAAAAGAGGCAAGATTGTGCTTAAAAACATAAGCAAACCAACTCAAATACTTTTCAGATAATGCATTAGTGAGTGGTGGAAATTACTGGTACATAGTGTTATGGTGGGTAAAGTATAAATGCATTAAGAAAAGGAAACTTAAATTAGGATCAGCTTAATGGTGGCTTTCAAGACTTTTGGGCCAAATGCAAAGTTTGGCTCAGGAAATTTCCAAGTTGCTGACTGGCACAGACTAAGTACAGAAGAACAGCTTTAGCGGCGTATTAACCTAAATGAACCTTTCATCTAATGGGCTGTGCAAGTCTTATATTTTTATGTGTGCACACTAGAGGAAGGGCAAGCTGTTATTCTTTATAGCCTGTACAAATGATTTCTGACATCCCTCCTGTCATAGCAGACCAGGACTGATGATTGAGTCCAGTGTGATAACTGTGGCAGAGCCCCACTGGCAGCAGGGGATTTGGACTGCTCATTTATCACTGTGCAAACATGATCAGAATTAAGCCCATTCATTTCCTGAAACCACTGGCTCACATCCTGTATATATATGTTCAGCCATGCAATGGTGTGCATCTCTTAGATGAAACCACAGAACACGAGGCCTTGCAAGGCAATATACACACACCACTTTCCCCAAACCACTGCTCATCTCAGTAAGGGTCTGAGGGTGACTTGCTGAGTGTCCTTTTCTTTTTAAGCCCTGTCCTATATATTGCTTGACAACAGCCTGCTGTTAATCCAGGCCACAAGTATTTCAGCCAAGCATGGCTGAAATGTAATATATTGTACAAATGTAAGATTCTGTTAATCAGGCATCAAATCCCTATGAGTGTGATCAGGAAGACATACCACATTGGAACAAATATGCTGTAGGACAGGTTTGTGTTTCTAGTACCAGCCTTTGCATGTATTTTTCTTGTGGTTTAACACTGCAGACCCTCCCCAATAGATCGCTGGCTGGTTGGGGTGTGCTGTTCAGCTTTTGTAAGAGGTGTTTTTTATCAGTCTCCAAGTTCTTTTCCAACCTAAGAAGCTGTCATGGCTTCTACTGCCAGTTCTGATGGTTTGGTTTGGTTTGGTTTGTAGAGAGAAAACAAAACACGAACAAACCCTACACACTGGCCACAGATTGCTGCCAACTTCAACTGTACATACCCTGTATACTTCATTGTATATACTGTAGGAACATATGCTTGTGTATGCATATCTAAATGTGTGCATATGTCTGTATATATATAGTAAGTAGGTATAATACCACGTATTTTTACAGCTACCAGACCTAAGTAATTTTGGGGGTTTTCAGCACTATAGATATGCTATATTTGAATAGATATGTGATTGCCTTCAGATATTTCTGTGAGCTAGATAGTTGCAGAGATGGAAGAAAGGCCTTTCCTTGCCTTCCCAGATTCAACAATACATAAGAGACAAACTGCCCCTGTGTCATTCAATGACGTGCTCCCCAGGATGGTAGGGGAGGCAAAGCAGGGAGCAAACCCCAGTACCAGTGTTAGGGTGTCGGAAGGGGCCTCTGCTGTCTTCTAGATACTCTGTCCTTCTATTATGGCTTGTAAAGGTTATGGAAATGGGAAAAAGTCAAAAGTGCTCCTTGGCAGGACACCAGAAGAATATGACTTCACAGCAGCTTTAAAACTTCTAGAGTGCAGGGGGGTGAATTACTCTTTCTCTCCTGCATCATATAGAGGAAGGGAGAGCAAGACACAGAAATCCTGTATTTCAACATTTCTTTTCACTTAAGGAGGGCCAGCAAACTCACCTGTCACCAGAGCATGTTTCTGTAACCAGAGCTAAAACCATGAATAGCCACTGGTGGCAGATTTACAGCTCCAGATTTCTGATCTTTGTTTCCCGCCCAGAGCAATGACAGTTGCAGGCTGTGCTCTGTCCGACATGCTCCTGGGAGTGGGATGGGATAGAAAGGAAGCCAGGGACTGTGTTTCTGGGATGCACTCAATGTGCTGTGAGCTATTGCATCATGCAAATAAGAGATTCTGCAGAAGCAGAGATCCTGAGAACAGAAAGAATAACGTGCAGTAGCCTTAGCAAAAGCTGCTGTTGGAGCATGGCTGGAAAGTGTTAGCATGATGGGGAGGAAAGGTTTGCCACGTGTTTACACTAATGCTGAATGACCTCTGCGGGGAGGAAAGGTGCTGAAGGATAGGTTCTGCAGCTGGACACGAGGTCATGATGGACACAACCCTCTCCACATCTGCTCTTCTTGTTTCCCCAAACATGGCTCACAGAGACAAACCTCTGCAAATGTGTGAGCTGGCACTGAAAGCTCAGTGGAGTGACAATGGCACAGAGCTGGATGCTCACTGTGGTTCAGAAACCTCCTAAAAGTCAAACTGGTTACTGGAGTGCTTTCTGAAAACTCTAACTGGTATCAGCGAAGCACACCGCTCTCTGATACCCAAGAGCTGGGTGTCCTATTGCCATTGGCTTTATGCAGCCGTTTTGAACACATGCAAAGTTGGGAAATGACTGCTATTCTGACAGGCTGCCCACTATGCTTAGCTTGCAGAGGGACGGACAGAGCAAAATATTTCTCTACCTCAGTCCATCCCATTCACTGAAATCAATGGGACGTAAACATGTGTTTAGGGCTTTCTTGAATGCGAACCGAAATGTGTCTGTCTCTGAATGTCTTAATAGATCCCATTCAGCCATCAGCATAGAAGATTCATTGTCACCAACTATTGCAAACATTTACACATTCTCTTCTCAGCCCTGTCTTCTCACCAGCTGAAGCCATGCCAATCTCGCTGGCCAGGCTAATCACATTTCCTGGCTGAGGCTGGTTTATAGATGACTTAGATATCACTAGCACACAAGTGAGGGAGGAGAATCAATGCTTACAACCTGATTCAAAGGCTGCTGAATCCAAGTTTCTTCAAGCCAGCATGCTCTGAATGAGGCTAGGCAAAGATAAACTTTGATAGTGATTGATTTTTGAGGGAAAGGAGCTGCATCTTTTGCTAGGTTTGAAAATGAGCTGTTTAAAAGCAAAGGCAAAATCTATGCGGGCTTAGGGAAGGTGACTGTGGCCATGCAGAGGCTGCAGCAATGAGATGCAGGCAGGCTCCAGTCTCTAATGAACAGAATTGAGAGGGCCTGCACTGAGTGTACAGAAGTACTCTACTGTGAGAAATGAGACGGAGAGAACTGATAATGAAAATGAAGAACTTCCTTTGATTATTGCTTCTCATTTCCTACAATGCAATCTACATCTTTAAAGAAAGCTCTTCTGTTAGATGTTAGATCCCCTCACCTCCTTGCAGTTTGAAGAGCTTAAGCACTAGTAATGAAAAAGAAAAGTTAACCATAATAAGGTAGAATATAAGCCTATTTTTTTCCTGACTTACATGTGACATTAATGCAACATACCACATGTATGAGTGGCTTCCATTTCAGTTGTGCACGAATTTTCAGGGATGATGAGTATGATACATCTGGGATTGGGTGTGTGAGCACTCACAAATGCCTGTTCTTACATGTTTAAAACTGAAAAATCAAAAGCTGATGTTGAAAACAGATGCTTAATCCTCTTGTACTTGCAGTTTCCCTATCTGTGAAATGGGGATGATGCTAACACTCATCATCCTGCCTAGTGATGGTGAAGAAAACTGCCGGAACTTTCTCTGCCTTCCTTACAACGCAGTGGGTGGCAGAACATTCACAGTTATTACAGGGCAATGTCTCTACTTGAAACCCTGCTCCTTCACAAGTAGCAGATCAGGGTCCTAAACAACAGCCTGGGCAGTGGGTACAGCAATAATTAGAGCCAAATAATGGAATGGCACATTTCAGAGCAAACAGGATGCGCATACACACATAAGAGAAAAAACCTTCCTTATTAACACCCAAGAGGAAATGAAATTAGAGACACTAATCCAGATAACCAAATCGAGCAGTTCTAATGTGGGATGGCAGTTAGCTACAGGAGCAAAGGACTATCAGTCAGCAAAACTCCACCCTGCACCACTGTATTTAAAACCAAAATAGTTTCAAGGCCACGAGCTAGCCATGCCTTTACGTGCCTGAGTAATGTCAATTAAACCCAATGCAACTGTTCATGTGTTTGAACTTGAGCAACACGTTTGAATCCTTTGCCAGGCTGGCACCTAATTTCATCCTGGTTTTCCACCTTGAAAGTGGGGCCTGGCGGCAAAACCTGTGGAAACCTGTGTGGTTCATCAAAGGATGACGTTCCCACTGCCTAACGTGCTGCTGCAAAGCTCAACCTTGCCTTAAACTTCAAAAGCCATGGGGATGTTTGTATGCTCTTAAACTGCTCTTCATCAGTAGAAACAACTCTGCCCAGACCTTGCAGGGTGTAGATGGGATGCGGATAGGATTTACCAATTGCATTCACACTGAGCACCGGTAACCAAAAAGCTGTAGTTTTCAGGAATTTTCATTCCAAACGAAAACTTGTGCCTGCTTTGACAGGTACATTGAAGCAAAGGGACAATTATGTAGTCACAACATTCAATTCCATTTGCATAAGCTCATCTAAATTGTTCAACTGCTTCTAATACTTTTGTGATTAGAAATATACTCTACAAATAAACCGACTGCATGTTCCTGACACTCAACACTAATGTGTCGCAAGAGAAGGAAAGATAAAGCAGCATGGAAAAAGGATTCCTTCCTTGCCATTACGTACACCCAACCTATTAAACCACAATATTTCGTGTCTGTTACTGAAATGTAAGTCACATCAAAGGTCTTTTAAGGCTTGGGGATATGGTGCAGCAAAACTGAAATAATATTTAGTAAGTGGAAAGTTGAGCTAGGTGCCTGGAACACTATCTAATTGCCACATAAGAGTACGTTCTTGTGTTATTTATGGCCTGATGGCAAATCCAAATTACTGAGATCTAAACCCAATACTGCAAGAGAGTTTCTTTGTGTCCTCAGGCAAATTCCTTACAACGCTTTCACGCTTGTTGGGAGGTGTTTAATTTGCAGAGACACTGAGCATCTGCAAGCAACGGTTTTCCGAAGTGGCGGCTGACTTCAGGTAATCTGTTTTGGACCTGTGAAAAAGGCTTGGTTTCCAGACACAGCAGAGCACTCATGTTTCATAGTTAGTTTCTTTTGGTGTATCAACTATCATTTGAAAGGGAAAAAAAAGCCTAAAACCTTGTGCTTTTAGGTAATGTTTGTTCTCCTAAGCAGCTAAGCAGGCTGCTCTGCAGCAGCTCTTGCTGCATTGCTCACTTGAGCTTCCTGTTAGATCTGACAAGGTTTTCCACTGACCTTTAGATGTCAGAAAGGATAATAAACAGACCTTCGTGACTGTGTTCTCCCCACTGCTCCCCATTCACATAGAAATAAGACAGCGTGGCTGGAGTTGCATGTTCTGGCATACATTGCCCTCATCCCTTCCCATATACGCATAACTCCACTGGCCATCAGGAAGGACTGAAACAGTGCCTCTGTCACCCTTCTCCCCTAGAGACTTGCTGCTGACAGCAAGTATGTAAAATGCTTAAGCTGTCATCCAGGGAAACCCTATGACACCTCAGCAATCTCCTGCTGTTATGGCTGAAAAGAGGAATTTTATCTCCATTTGTCATGCAGGCTGCTGCAGCACTGGTGGGGGCGAACGGAAGAAGGAAAGATCATTAAGACATGGCAATCCTGTTCCCATGCTAAGGGATCTCTCAGACTAACAGATCCCAGTACTTCCAAATGTAGTCTTGACAATCTAGCCTCAGGCTCTCACAACCTGCGTTATCCTAAAAGACCTATTGATTTCTTCTTACCTGTCATCATGTTTTAGCTGGGCAACCCTTTCAAAGTTCACTTTGCAGCAGATGGGCCTATATAAGCATGAAGTGCAAGCAAAGAAACCAGCAGCTGGTCTCAGGAGTTTCCTAGGAGAACATGAAAAGGATCACAGCAGGCTGCCCAGCACCCTTGGTTAGGCTGACTCACACAAGAAGCCTGGCAAGACACGTTTCTTGGACACTTGAGTCATTAAGACACAGCCTAAGCTAAAATCACAGGGGGAATGCACTAACAGATGTTCCTCTCCATGCAATGCACCTTCAGAGGAGCTGAAGGCTGGGTATAAATGATGGCTGGCAAATATTGGTAGGCATATGGGAATCAAAGAAAACCCCAGTCACACCATGTACTCCTAACATGGTGTTCTCCCACTTAGAATTCCCAAGGGCTTGTAGTCCTTTGATCCTGATGAGGACCAGCAGTTTTGGGGGAGGAAGCAGAGGAAGTTGGGAAAGATACTTTGACCCCCAAAGTCAGGGTCTTTATAGGAAGTTAAATCCTCCCTCAGTGACGGTATCTAATGAGCTGCTCTGGGAAGCTGGAGGATGAAATGGTGAATTCTTACAAAGCATGACCTTTCCATTTGCAAGTAGAAAGTTTTACGTTAGGGAGAAAAGAGGAAATACCATGGGCAAGTGGGTCATTTCCCCCCAAAACCTGTGCTATTTTTATCATATTAAAGTGGGACTTAAAATACCCTCATACAGATGGTTTCAGGTTGGTGTAAGCGGTTCAAGTCGTGCAACTCGCCCCACACAGGAGACTTCTTGTACACAGAGAGGTTTAAACAGGATGGATGATGGATGCTTCTGGAGCAGTGAACGTGTAGTTGCTGTCATACTGGAAGGAACAACATCAGCTGTCCTGCACCATCACAGCACAAGCTCTCTGCATGCACGATTTGGGTCTCTGTAGACCCATCCTGACTCATCCTTTTCCCAGCCTGTTGCGCTTGGCTGATGTGTTTCAGACCCAAATAATCAGGGTAGCAGGGGAGCCTCCTGCAGCCCCACCACTCAGGAAACCTTATTACATGCACCAGCTCTGGAAAGCACTGTGAGGCCCTGGTGCTCCCCTGGCACACAGCAGCAGGGCAGCAAGTGCTGCAGCATAGACCTGGAGTCTTTACTAAAGACTCTGCTGCCCCACCATATAAATGCACTGTGAATAGGCGAGAAACACCTGAGGTTTGTATTTTCCCTCGCAGAGGCTTTTATACTGATTCTTATTTACACACAGGCTCTTTGCATTACCTGAATGGTGTGAAAAAAACCCACATTTCTCTAAAGGAAGCTTTCATAGCAATGGAAATTGGGTTATTTCTGGGTATGATCCTCAGTTGGTGTGTATTAGCACGGCTCCAACAAAGTGAATGGCGCTGGGCTGGTTTACACCACTGGAAGGCTTTGCCCATTAGAACATGAATGCATTTATGATACAGCTACTCTATGGGAAGGGTTGAAGAGACTGTAAAGGGAATATAAAAATGTATTGTAAGGTGCAGCTGTAAGTTAGGTTTGCTCCAAGGCTTGTTTCCGTTGCCCACAGACTAGTGTGAATATGAGCCAGATCCAATTCTTGTTTAGTTTGAGATTTCTTTGAACTGACTGCAATTTATCCATGGCTGATACATTGTGATTTGACACTCACTAGGACTTGGCAGCTACTCTTAGAAAGAAATATTGATTTTGAAGAATAAATTCAATATAATAGTAGAACAAGGGAGCAGGACATCATTGACACCGTTTACAGCCTGCAATTCTGGAGCGCCCTTTGTCGAGTGGATGGCAAATGTTAATTAAGGTGCCCTCTCTGGCATCGAGCAACTTGATGTATTGTCTCATTTGAAATGTTTCTGTCTGTAGAAAGGGAATGACACTTATTCCAAAGTAGCTGTTCACAGCAGTGCCGTTCTCATGCAGCTGTGAATTTCACCCATCAATCTAACTCACTGTAACTACGGGTAACGACTGGGAGTACAGGATTTTGGAGGCAATGCTGAGATCACTGCCTGTCAGCAGGAGATGATACTGTCTGCTTCCTTATGTGGCCTCTCCTTATTCACTCTAGAGGCATTTGCTCTTTCTGGCTCCTGTTTACATTGCTGGCTCCCAAAGAGGGATGGTGTTTTCCTTTTCTGTTTGCACAGCCCCCCAGCACAACAGGATTGTGGTACTTAGAAATCAGGCTTCTACTCACTGGTGCGAGGGGAAAATGGCACCAGTGTTTCATGGCAGCATAAACTCAGAGCTTGAAATTTGCGTCATGAAACCTATTCAATCGCTGTGAATAGAATGAGAACCAGCTTAGGAGAAAAACAATATCATTTATCTATTTGAGGTATTTCCAATGCCATTTAATGCAGCCCCCTTCATGCTTGGTAGAACTGTATGCAGCATCTTGATCTCAGTCATTCAAAAGAAGCACGTGCTCAAGGGCTTTGCTGAATCAGGCCGTTAATGAGATTTGTGTCGTGTAGGAACTTGCTCTATTTCATTAGGTAGACGAGAAAGAAAACAGTCATTTTTACAAATCAGGAGATGAGAAATCTCTCTGAAACACACCCGCCTCTACACCGGCAAGTACTGCACAGTCACCAGCCATGAGCTATTAATTCTGCACTATCATGAACTGCAGAGCCTAGCTAATACTACATGAAAGGTAAAAAAGTGGCACTTGGCTTGCATTAATAGCAGGGGGCTGATGGGTATGAGTGAAATACACTTACAACCTCTTTGGATGTCAGGCTATGGGAGGCCAAGGTATTTATTGGAGTTACTGATCGTGGAAAATGCCTCTGCATTCGTAGCACATAAGACAGATATCCCAACATTTACACAGGGCTGCTGTTTGCTCAGCCACATGCATAACCTTTTTCTAGCATTTTTCTGCTAATCTCCTGCTCGCAAGGTATTGGTGCTGGCAATGATAGCAGACTTCAGTCTCAAGGACCTGAATGTGGTGTCTGGGGAAAGCAAAGACATCAGACTCATCTCCTGCCACTCATTGCAGGTTCCGGTTTATAACTGCTTGTTTTCTGTCTAAATTCTACCTGCTGCATGGTGGGTGATAGAAACCACTCAGGACCTGACAATACCTGTCAGGGTACTGTCATATCTGCACATGCAACTCTGCTCTCTGTGCCAATCTTTACTCTTTTGGGAATCCCTGTAAAAAAAGGGGGCTTTCCAGGGAATGGAGGAGCAATGGCTCCTGCTGGCTTAGCTGTGCTGAGATCGACATCTGTTGGCTCCACGCTATGAGTTGTGGGTATTCAGGAGTACATTAAAACTCGTCTTTTGTGGGTCCTGGGACTTGTCAAAGCTTCAGGAGATCTTAAACACTGCTTATGCTGGCTGTCAGCTGCTTTGTTGCGGTGACTTTAGCAATTCCCTCAACCCATCCTATTACTTCTTGCTGTTGTTTTTTCCCCCTCCACTTTATGCCGCATTCAGTCTT
The DNA here is from genome assembly GCA_039877255.1 of Loriculus beryllinus. Classification (NCBI taxonomy): domain Eukaryota; kingdom Metazoa; phylum Chordata; class Aves; order Psittaciformes; family Psittacidae; genus Loriculus; species Loriculus beryllinus. The sequence goes on from JBCJKH010052312.1 coordinate 44,732, forward strand.
TGTGCACGACTGGGCAGCTCAGGATATGGTAGGGACAGAAAAACGCCAAGCAAAGCCAAGGCCTATTCTTTCCGGGTCTGTTTATATAGGGGGTGAGTAAGACACAGGCGCCGCGGTGCACCCCATTGTAATGCACAAAGCCTGCAGCGAGTCTTGGTGATGGAATCCAAAATGCTGTCAGCTGCTAAACTACAGCTCTTTTGATGACTCTGCTTGTTGAGGATAATTAGACTGGTGCAGTACAGACACACACACGGATGTCTCTATTCTTTTTGCAATGGCAGAGCACATGCTGGGAATCCACTATGAGCACCAGTTAAAACCCAGGGCAATGTTTTCGAGTATGAGCAAGACTTGAGAGTCGATGATTTGATTTCAAAGGTGACTTAAAAATGCAGGTCTCATCAGGAGCCAGCAGAGTTAGATCTTTACATTTAAAAGCTACTTTAAAATTACTATTTTCTGAGGGTAAACTTTAGCTGGTGATATACCAAAACCCACAATTCCCCCCTGACTTGAGCAGTAATCTAGGAGTAAACTTCCAGAGGGCTTTCTAAGACAGAGTTCTGCAGAAACAGGCCAACACGCTGCCTCTGTCACCAAGCCTCCAAGGGGAAATAATACTCAGCAAACAAGGCTCCATTCAAATAGTCCATGCTGGATATCTGGAATCATGAGTTTCTCCAGTGAGCCTTTGTCCTGAAAATCTCATCAGGGAATTTAAACTGGCTCCTGACAGTAGTATCAGGTCTGTGAATTCGGAGAGAAAAAGGGACTGAAAAGGAAAAGATAACACTGGTATCTCTATCACTGATACATAGCTTGAAAGGCAATTGCATGCTAAGGATCAAGTTACTAACTGATTTTTGATACAGAAGGCACAAAGGCTCTGTCAGTGACATGTAAGGTCTGGGCTGTGCTTTATGAAGCTTCTCTCCTTCCTAGTGTAAAGGGTAGGATCAAGCCCAGGACCTTTGCTCTGAGACACAAAACTCATCAGAGAGAAGCACAAGCAAATGTTTTCTTGTCACCGTGTAATTTTTAATACCAAACTGAACTAAGTACTCAGGGACCAGGAAACTTTCTGACATCTCTTCGAGTGTTTGCCAGTTAAAACACATCTCAGACATCCAGGGACTGCCGTCTTCTGGCTGACTTCCACTGAACAAGGAACTCGCTGCATATGGTGATGTTACTCAGACATTTCAATCTGAGATCCCAACGAAGCATGGTGTGTGAAGCCAATATAAATGTGTGTTGGGTTTTTTCTCTCCTCTGAGCTTGCCTTCTGGGCAGCTAGCACTTCTGCAGCAAGTATTGCAGTGACTTGCTGACCTTGGCTCTGCTGTGAGCAATCTTTGTAGAAGGATTTTCTGTCCCTAAATGATTTTCTCAATATTTTTGGCAGCAACATCTTCTTTGTCTATATTGGACCTGAATATCTGATTGTTCCACTTCTCCCAACTGTCAGATATGATTAGTGCCAGTTATGTATACAGATTACAGAACTGCTGCGGAAGTATGGAGTGCTACTGCTGCCATTATAATTTTGAGCATGATCTTATCATGGGAATGACTTCTTCAGCCTCTGATAAGACAACATCTCTCTCCATTTGAAAATGTTACACAATGGCATGGAAATGGATGTTCTACTTAGACCAGATATCTAACTCTTGTGATTAAGCTAATAGACTGAAACTATAGATTTAGGTGCCAGCCTAACTACAGATTTGACATAGATATTAATCTTCTCTGTGTCTCAGTTTCCAGACAATACAGTGGAAATAGAGAACCCTCTATGCTTTATCACTTCAGATCTTCAAAGTAAGAAAGTGTCTCATAGAAATCTCTCCCACACCAAACATGTTGGAGCTGCTAGCACATAACAGTCTGAATACTGCAGTAACCATCTCTCTGTCCCACAGCAGAAATGTGCAATAAAGCCAATGGAAAAATATCCATATGCAGAGCAGCCACGGGTCTTAGGCCTTTAGGCCTTTCTCCAGTGCACCTTCCCCACAGCTGCTAACTCAATTGCAGTATCCATGTTGCACTGCGCAGTGCAGACCTGTTGGATCCCTTCCAGCACAGATGTACCAAATTGTTATGAGGCCTCAGTGCTGAACCTAGGGATTGCAGTACATGAACTAGACCAGTTAATTGCTCAGGCTGTTGCTCAAGTTACAATGTGGAATCTCATCCATTAAACCCCTGTATGGATTAAGAGCTGTGCGTCTCAGAGCTGAGAAAAGCTTGAACCAGCACATAGAAAGGGAAGGTCACAGTAGGGAAGGCAGGTCTTGTCCAAGTGATGTGCACCTCTAATGAGTTCTTCCACCTCCCCTATTGGTAGAGTATAAACTGGTCACAAATGCTTCCTATGAAGTTCCTAATCAAAAACGTCCATTGGCCTGATTGAAGGCTGATGTGCAGTACTAGAAATGGTAGTATTTTGGCTAGATGGTTTCTCTTCTGCATGGTATTGTGGTTCTATCCAAGCCCAGAACTCACTGTCTTGAATGATGAGCACAGACACAGCATTAGAGCAAGCTTTTGCCAGAGCTAAACACCTGAATTTTCTATTCAATAACTAAAGATTTCCTCCAGTGCTGTTACCAAACTTGGAAATCCACTTTCAATGCAGCCTTCTAAACTGTTGCTTCTAGAAACATTTCCATCCATTGACTTCATCACTCAGGATGGGGTTTCCCTCCACACCCCAAGCCAGCACAAGTCTCCGTGAATCATGGAAACACTTCTAAAGCTTTAGCTCAAGTGGGACTTAGTGGATGCCTATGTTTTGGGCTGCTCCTTTGTAGTAAGATGAATTTCAGCCAAGAGTATTTGCACAAAACTAATACCCTGCAGGCAAGGCCATGAAGGAACAGAAACCACTTCAAAATCGAAAGATTATCTGCAGCACTTTTTTTCCATGCAGTATTTTCCCAAATCCAGCTCAAACCCTAGAGGGATGAGAGACTTCGCAGCCTTTCTGTGCTATGTTGCTAAGTCTGTTACTAGGCAAAACATGTTTAAACAGCCTAGAAAACGTTTTCAAAACACAAGAGAAGATTTTACTGTTTGTAAACTGGATCGGAGCTTCTTTTCTTTGACAATAATGAACCTCTTAATACTCCTCAATTCTGCTAGTTACTGAGAAAGCAAATCAAAATCATACTGGCTTGGCTCTATTTGGGTCCAGGGGAAATGCTGTACAGCTTTGTGAATGAATTAACTCCTCTTCATGCCCTTGAACACAGACTTAAACCCAGGTGGTCTTTTGTAGGTGGGAGGAAGGAGGAAATGTGTAGCATGGGTGAAGTTGATTCATGCTAAACTGTACAATATTTTTGTCTATCCCATTTGTATGGCAGGGAAGTATTTTCAGGTATGTCTAGCATCAGCAGATCCACTACACACTGAACCAACATCATGGACCTCTATGTAGAAGATGGTCCCCTCTTTTCAGGGTGAGATAATGGGAAGGAACATCAGTTTAGTTTTAGAAAGCTTTGCTACCTGTGCCAAGTACAGTGCTCATCTCTTGAGCTTATAACACAGAGCATGGCAGCCAAAAAAGCATGATGCATCTAATTTAAGTGCTCTGTTTTATGGACAGTGATAGACCCAGTTTGAGTAATGATAGGGGCCAGAGAATTATCTTAATTTTTCTAGGCCTGGATCTCTTCTGAAAAAGCACCTCAGGGCTGTGGCTTGAATTCAGAATTGCATGCAGAAACTCAAGTAACATTCGATATTGTATGTATTTATCTATTCATGCGCATATGTGCACCCAGAATTTAAACAAAACAAAGTAGGATTTTTTTCTCACCCTAGGATTTCATCTGTCTGGTTTTCGGTTTGTTTTGGAGGAGTTTAAATCCTGACATGAAACTTTAAAACCTGTGAATCACTGAACTTACTGATTCTGGAGCCACATTGATTTCTGCGCCGTGCAGGCTACAGGTTTTCTACTGCTTAACCCTGTACTAGTTCCAATAACTTAATTTTGGAAGGTCTTCTTCCATCCTGAAGCAAACTGCAGCCCATCACTAAATTTCCCTGTGTTTAGCATTTTACAGCGATACATTACACATAGATTCTTTTAATTGCTTATACATGCATAATAGTTTTAACTGATTTTAATTGAACCCCTGTGGTTTCCATGGCCTCTAAATTGCATTGTGCTTCCCTTTCTATTTACTAGGGATACTACCAACACCTATATAGGGATTATCACACAATAATAACAGGTGCTGGCAGTCAGATTAGATTTGTGTGTGCAGCCACTGATCGTAGATCCATTATTCTATGGTTCTATGATTATGTGATGATGTACAGTATTTTGGGAATAGTAGTTGTGTGAAACCTTTTTCTAGATGAAGCCTGGTTTTGTGTTAAGGGGGATCTGGTTAGACTTTGGTGTGACCCCAGGTGAAATAAAATGCTTGTCTTGGTGCCTGAATTGCAAAATGGCAATCATAACATCACCTTTGCCTTCCTTCCTTGTTTAAATCAGAAACTGCTTGGGATAGGGACAGCCGCCTCCTGTGTGACTAGACAGTACGTAATGTAATGGGATAATTACAAAATAAAAAGGTAATGATTGTGTGCTGATGAAGAAAGAAAAGTAGAACAGCTCTTCACTGTAATAGTCCAAAGCAATGACATACTACAGTGGTTTGAGCAATGGCTATCCACAAGTAAGTGCATCCAAGAGTGGTTTATACCACCCTGCATCACCATGTAGTTTAGAGTAGCCCAGGTGAATGGAAGCTGTTGCTGGGAAGGAGGAAAAGATTCTGACAGACAGATGTGGACCTCTGAGTTCGTATTGCTGTTCTAAATTGTAACCAGGGAGAATCAAATAGTGAATGATTTCAGTTTTGAAGAGACAAAGGCTGACCTACCTATTGGTAGGGGTATGACGTATGTGAAGTTATTGAGCTGAATTAGAAGCTGAAAGTTAAGCAATGCGAGTACTCCCCAGGATCTCAGTACCGTCTCTATACCTCATCTAAAACCAGCATTATTGTCATCTCCAGGTAGGTCCTGTGTCTCTTACCTTGGCTTCAATTGTCATCTCTGTCCCCTGCCCTGGTCAATCTCCCCAGCTCAAACAAGAAGCCAGGAGGCCACCGATGCCAACAGCACTGGCATTTTGTGACACGGCTGACAGACCAGTCTGACAACATGGAGCTTTGTTTTCCATAAGCCATCCAAACAGATGGTCCTCACTTCGAAGTATCAGCCTGGTTTGTATTTGTACGCAGCATCTACTAGCACAGATCTGAAATCCCCTGTTTTGTTGAATTCTCTGCCTCCTGTTGTAGCTGTGGCTTTGATTTAGAAAACAGGGATGGGAGAGTTTGGGGAGAAGACTCAAGAGGGCTTTACTCTAAGGCTACTTCTCAGTACCAGTTTGGGGAGACACAGTGATTTTACCTCCTTAGCAACCCACTATTCTTCCTCACTCACACTTGCAGAGTAATATGCTGTGAGTTAAAAAGCAGTACTGGGAAGCAGTGACCTTTGGGGGATGTCCTTTTGCCATGCAGCCCTCTCTCATGCTTCCAAACCTGTGCGCCATTCCATAGTGTACCCTCATTGGTGGTTTGTTGGGGTTTATTTCTCTCTTGCTTCTTATCTGATTTTCAATGATGAATTGTTTGTAGTATTTCCAGTGGGCTGGAATAGCCACTATGATGTGAATACTTCACATAAGGAGCATGGTCCCCCTCCCAGCAGACAGCTGAGTTATCAAACAAGGTTCTATTGCAGTACCTCACATTTAATATCAAGACAGTTTTACCCGTCTGGCAGGTTATATTTGCAATAACTGCTCTTTGCAGTTGAGGATGTTTCATGCCTTTCTCTGGCTTGCTGTCTGTGTTTAACCCTTCCTATCCTGCATGATGAAGCTTTGGGTCCATTTTTGTTCAATGTTAACATTTTCTTGGGCAAGAATATGAACCACAGACACAGTTCCTCGGCTAACATTTAGGTAAGACCAGGGCTGACTGTCAGCCTTGATGGCACTGTTGTACAGGTAAATAACTAGTTTCATTCATAGTATCAAGCTGGTTTTTCCTCTGGCTACACTGAAATATGCACATCTGTTTTTCCAGGCGAGCAGAGCATGAAGTCACCCGTCTCCTGCTTATCTTCCCTTGCATTCATTGCATATAGATGCTGTATGTTGATTTCAGGAGATAACTGTATAGATCACTGACAAGCATAAGGAACATAAGTAGGACAATGGAAAACGTATGTTAGATTTTCTGTATGTGCTAGTGGATCCATACCAATCTCATAAATCCCCAAATGACATATGTCCTTAAAACTGCATGTGTGCATCTCTGTAAGAAACCTGCACAAAGACACTGAAAAACCACTGAGTTCTGACTGGTATCAATAGCAAGGAAAACTTAAACAGATCAAGGAATCAGCCAAATCCCAGCTGGTTTCATTTGCATCCTTAAAGCGCGCAGTCCCATTCTGGGAGTCACTATGTTTAAAACTGGAGAGTCATTAAGTTATCGTTAGGTTGCTGCCTAATTAATTTAAAGCATTAGCACATGCAGGGAGATTACACCAGGGCACTGCTAAATTGGGCAAGAAAAACCCACCACTTTGGACAAAAGACATTTCCTTCTATTGCTCTGTTCCTTTTTGGTTGACTCGCAGCCGGATTAAAGGAAACCTCCCGGGTGACCGAGTTAGCCAAAGCAATTGCGCCTTTAGGACCCCGTATTTTCAAATCCTTTTGGAAGGAAGGGCTTTGATTTCAAACATTCGCCTCTCTGGCGCTGCCCAACTTTCCAGCGCTGAGGGGACGGGACCCGCTGCTCCCCGGGACGGCACCTGCCATCCCCCTATACCCCGGTACCCCGGTTGCGGGGCCACGCTCCTGCTCGGGGCTGCGGCGAGAGATGCCTCCGGAGCATCCCTCGGCCCGTAGAGCATCCCCGGACCGCTCCGTGCGCGCATCCCCGGGCCGCCGGAGCTCCCTCCCGCAGGCTCCGGCTGTGGAAGCAGAAGCAGAACGGCGCCCGCGGCTTGCCGTAAAAACGAAACGGGGTGGTTGGTGGCTGTGGGGAGGAGAAAGAGCCGCGGGGAAGGGGCCGTGCGGCGACTTACGCCCGGGCTTTGGGGAAGCCCATTGACAGCAGGATCTCCAGCGACGAGCCATGTTTGATGGTCCCCGCGCGGTGCTGCCGGTTCCGCCGGGGGATGACTTTGCTGTACAGCTCCTCTTTGGCAGCCATGGCGTGCGGTGCGGGCTGCCCGCGCTGGGCCATCATCACGCAGCCATCGCCGGCCGCGCAGGGCCATGCACACTCGCAGCGCCCAGCGCCCCGCCGGGGGCCGGGGCAGAGGCAGAGCCCTCCTCCTCTTCCTCCTCCTCCTTTCTCTTCCCCCTCCTCCTCCGCGCCCACCCGCCGCCACACGTGCGCGCCCCACGCCGCCACCGGGGACTTTGCAGCGGAGCGGAGAGAAAGCGCTCGTTTCCCCCCCCCCCCCCCTACCCGCACCGCGGTCTTAAAGCCGCCTCCGGGTATGGGGTGTAGCCCTGGCCGCAGCCAGACCCACGGGGCTCCGGTGGAGGAGGAGGGGGGGATGTGTGTTCGGGGTACCCGGCGCTATGGGGCTGACCTATGGGGGATGCCATGAGCAGGATCACTGCTGGAGTAGATAGGAGCAAAAAAAAAAAACCAAAACCAACGCTTTCACAAACGATTACTATTTAGATCTTTCTGAATTTTAGTCATTTTTATTTCTTCTTATTTAGTGCAATATTGACCTAACTGCACAGGAGGGAGCAGAGGGGAGGCAGGGTGCTCTAGGACTTCAGGGGCTCTGTGCGCCACTCACTGCCGCTTCGATGTGTTAGCACTACTGATTGAACCAGGTGTAGTTAGGCAAAAGAGTTGTGCTTCAGTATTTCTTGCCTCAGTCTTAGGATTCTGCATCCTTCCTGTCCCTCTCCAGGCTGTCACTTGGGATATATGGCCTCAGAGCCTGTCAGTTTCAGACACTGCCCTTCCCAGTGTAAGGTCCCCTGTGACAGAGCTCATCCTCCATGCAAAAGCTGCCTGTTCCTATGGACAGGGTGGGACAACTGCTGTTTTCATCCTAGTTGCATTTCAGCCTTCAGTTTGGTGTGTTTGGGCTGTAAACCAAGGGGTTCATCTGGCATCCTTCCCTTCTCGCCTTGCTTTCCCCTTCACAGTTGTAGTCAAGCAGATACCACTGCCAATCTTCTCAGAGCAGGCCCAGCTCACAGAACATCATGAACTGACAAAGCTGCAAAGAAACAGAAACCATTAAAAGGCATTTTTTAACCATACAATAGTTAATGTTGGGGAAGGAAAGCAATGTTGGCAATGACATATCTATTACTACAGATATTATTATTACCATTAGGGGAAACAAACAGCCCATTTCCAGTTTGTCATATCAATGAAGCCAGAGAAAGGAAAAACTCCTCTCTGCAGGGAGAAGAGGCCAGCAAGTCATTCTTGCACTGTCTGGCCTAAGGAGCACCATGAAAACTAAAGCTCTAGAAGGATGTCACACAAAGTGCTGCTTGTTCATGTCTTCAAGTCACCTTTAACTCCTTTGATGTTGCTGAGGCACTGGTTCTTTCGTTTACCCTCTATTAATTGGCAAGAACTTCATTAAAGTCAGTGGGTGAAACCAAGAAGCGTTTAGTCATGGATTTCAGCTGTGTTAGACATTCTGCAACTGTGAAATCCGGATCAGGCACCCAATCTATTCCATTTTAACGGAGGAGGAGAGCTAAGGCTTATTAATAACAATATTTGCACTGAAACATATTGCCAAAGCCTCCAGAAGTGTTTGTCACAGACAAACTCATCCCCAGCCATACTTGTAGCAGCATAAGGATACAGCTAGTTCTGGACCTGGGAAAGGAGAAGGTGAAAATCCCACATTAACACTCCCACCTCCCAGACAAGCAGTGCAGGCGATTCCCAGAGGAATCTGATCAATGTGCAGGGATTTGCAGCCAACAGAAATCTGTGCGGATTGTTGTGTTCTGACTTAACTCAGTATGTTTTGCTCATGCATGGGGGGGGTTTTGTTCTCCAGCTGTATTACTCAATCAGGAAGTAACAATAAGAATGCAATTTGCTATGGAAGTAGCTTCCAGGGACTTTGCCCAGATGAGAATCTCTTTCCTTTAGCTGTGACGGATTCACAGCATCAATTACAAGAAAACCCACATTACAGAAACGATCATGTTGAAGTTTTGGTGGTTGAATGAATTGCTGCAACTGTCTCTACTGGAAGCATCAAAGATGTTGCAACAAGCGAGGAGGAGCAGAAATAGGATGTTTACACATCTGCATGTGTAACTCGTAGTCTGTCAGTGAAACTGGCTGCATACTGGCTTGGAATGATTTTCCAAACTACCTAAGAGACTGCCTCATGTTCTCATACCTTCACGGAGTGTCATTGCATTTATTCTTTCACTACATTAAAACCCCTTCCCTGGGAAGCAGCCCTCTTTTTTTTTTCCCCCAATGGTTAAATATAGGCCTTGAAATAATGCTTCCTCCCACCTATTTCTTTTTGATTGAAAGCTGAAAATGAAGGCTTAGTGATGAAATAGGAGCAGGAAAGCAACAGGCTTGTCTGTTCTCTGGGCTCTTCTGTTTTCCCGAGTGAAACTCAAATATTGTCCCTTTACCTATGGGAGAATGTGTTTTTAGGGGATTATTTATATCACTCTCTTCAATGTGACACAGAATTAATCGGGGGTAGGGTTTAAAAATGCCACACTGGACAGTGAGTGGGAGTGTTGCTGTATACTTCAATAGGAAGAGGTCAGGCTCCTAAGGAATGTGAGCCAAATTTAGCTGTCTTCCCAGCTTGATGTTACCACCTCGCTTTTGCATGCAAAGAGTTTACTCTCTAACAATGGAGGTGCTCTGAAATGAACAGCACAACAGCAGGAAATGGAGCAGGGGTTTTGCTTTCCTCCTTCCTAACTTCCCTGCCTTTAAAAGGGTGTCAGATGCTTTCGGAAAATCCCTGTTCAAGGCTCTGCTTTTGAATTATTACCAATTGAATTGCGTTGTTGCCCTGGGGGGAGGGAGGGACAGGGACAGGATGTGGAGCTCCTCCTAGGCCAGTACCTCGTTTGCATGAGCAGCAAGGGGAAGACTGTCCCTTCTCCCTTGGAAAGAGAAGTCTGACATAAGGCTAACATTGAGTAAAAGCTGGACAATGAAGGACACAGCAAGATCACTGTTTCTAAGACTTTGAGCCTGATCTTGTGATGATTTGCATGCTTAAGCCATTTGCCATACACAGACATGGCAACTTCAGGCCCATTGGCAGCTGGGGGCAAGCAGGGCTACAGCCTTACCCCTCATTTTGCTTTGGCACATCCATCCTTTGGATTATCTGCCTGTGTGTTGAAGTGGTGTCAACATGCCTTTGGGGCATTAAAAATAAAACTGAGTTCACCCTCAGTGCTTTTTCCCCTCTTTTTTTTTTTGTCTCACAAGTTTCCAAGTGTCAAGAAACAGTGATTTATCACAGAGAAAAATGAACAGCTGCCTCTCACTTGATTCAAAACAGCATGAAAATGGAGTCTAAGCTATTAGTTAGTTTTCACAAAGCTAAGACCAAAGAAACTTCAGCAAAGTTCAGCCCATTTCCCATATAGTTGGTGATTGCTCTGTGGGCAGTGTGTTGTGACTGATAACACCCATCTGAGCATGTTCGGAACAAGTGTGAATCCTTGGTGGAAGTGGAAGAACAACATTCCTGAGAGCAGCTTCATTTTAAAGCCTAAACCACCTTTGTCCAGATATTTTACCTGTTTGGGCTTCAAAAATTGAGCTGGAATGAGCATTTGTTTGTGGTTCCTACCCATAGGGGCAGTTTCCTTTGCTAAGCATCCATCTGCCTAGGTACTTACATGAGCTCCTCTTCTCTCATCACTGCAATATTTGAGTCCCTCCAGAGTATTTGAAAATAGAATGAGCAGCTGGTTTATAGGAGAACAGTATTCTGTACTTTGTCCAGAAGGCTGTGAAAGGACTTTCTCACCCTTCACCCTATCTACCTCACCTCAAATCTCTGTCATGAGATTTGGGCTCTGGGAGGATGCATTAGGGCTGCAGAGCACTCCCAAAGGACCAGAGATATTTTATCCATTTCCACCTTTTATTGCCTTGAGGCTGGAACTCCAAACTCTGCTGCAGACGTGGAGGTGTGGGGCTGGATTCAGCCAATGGCTGGTCACAGCACTGTTGGCTTCATTAGAGAGCAGCTGGGGCTTGGCCTGGAGGATGCGAGCTGGCCACAGCCATAGGAGAATTTGCTTTCCTAGCTCGGATTTCTTTCTAATTTGGAGCGTATTTTCCTCATTGCAAACAAAATCCACTTTCATTTCATCATAATCCCTTCATTTGTGCACAGAGATGTGGGGCCAAACAGGACTGTCAGGTGTGAGCTAAGAGGCAAAGCGTCCTTCAGATATTTCCCTTTGAGAGCAGAGGGCAGCAGATGACATCTAGTATAGCTTGCCTGTCAAGCCCATTGTAAAAGAAGAATAAAATAACATATGTATTTTCAAATGGCTTGAGCTATTTTTGGTTAGAAGGCAACAAGGGATTCTGTATGAGGAAGGAGTCCTGGCTGGATGTGCTAGGAAATGATTTACTGCACGCACTAACTCTTCTGCTCTGGAGTTTCTCTCAGTTTGGTGTCCCATAGAGGGTACTTGGGGTAAGTGACAGTACAATATGCCTGTTGGGAGGAATGGCAGCTTCACTTGGCAATCTTAGCAGAATGGCCTGTCATGGGTCATTAAAAACCAAGCAAACCACAGATGTGGGAGTAGCGAGTAGCTGGGGCTTTGCAAAGACAGCCTTTACCCTCTCCTAACCTGTGCAGTAGTGAGTTCTTTCATATACACAGCAGAGAGTTGCAGGCATCTTCCTTTTAGCTTCTCCTTGCAGACTTGCTGCATCAGCACAGCTGACCAGGGTGAATGCATGTACAATGTGCTATGAAAGCTGCAGTGTCTGCTCAGTAACATGGGTGGTTTCAAAGGGAGGTAAAGCCAACAGTAAATTAGCATGCTGATATGAAATCCACTTAGGCTGGGCTTGAGAAGCATGGTGAGGTAGTTGCTGCCGTGGTCTGCTCTCTGTAATCCTGGTCTCTGTTAGTGGGAGAACAGTTGAGCAAACAGAAGATTAATAGGCTCCCAACTTGGAGCCCATGTGCAAGAAACATCTTGAGCATTGGCTATCTTATCTATTGGATTTCATGTCTGTTTCTGCTACACTTGTATGAATCTAGTTTATTACTGCCATTATTTATTTGCTTGAGAAGGAGCCAAGAAATAACATGATACAATAGAAAGCTGCTGGGATTTCCCCTGCTCCCACACACAGTAAAATACGCTGAGCTGCAGGAGGTTGTACAAAGTCTGCAGCTTCCTACAAAGGCCTTTCTTTTTGACTTTTGTTCTTGTAATTTTGTCTTAGTGTGATCTCTTTCGCTGCATTCCCCCATTGTTAACGGGGCTCTTGTCAGATTACTTCAAGAAAGATGCATTTCTTGGATATAATATTGGAAAGGAAGGGAACGGGGTGTTTGTGGTCACTTGAAATCTTCTTTTGTAGGACTCTTGGTATGAATATTGGTGATTTGGTTTGGTCTCAGACTATAATGCGCTAAAATCAATGTAGTGACACCAAGCGTTGCTTTGGTTCGTTTTCTCACTTTTCTGTAGTTCTTGCTTTTTAACTTTTTTCTCTTCAGATATGGCCACAGCTTTTAGATGGAGAAGAGTGGAAGTGTTTACAAGCAAAAGTGAAAATGATTAATCAACTTTCACTAAGTTCAGTGCAATACAAATAACAAACCAGCAATAAAGCTGCAATAGCGGAGATAAGCAGCATGTGTAAAAGAAGCTTCTAATGTAGTCATCAAAAGTGCTTCAGAACATAAGAGACCAATTTTTAATGTTTCTGATAAGAAATGTATCTGGAAACCAGCACTTTAATAATGCATATGGTTTTTTAGGGAAGAGGATTGTTTTACATGCACGTGTATGTCTGCTGCAGAGATATTTATGTAGCTTGAGAGGAACTTAAAGATGTAATTTCAATATGAATGAACATCATCCAACATCCTGCTTCAGCTGCAAGTGTTGGCAATTTATTTTATATTCAAATCTTCATTACATAAATGGCTAAAAGATAGCGGCTGTTCTCGGTAAATTAAATTCCACTGCATGTGGCTCCATGTGTAACTCTTTGCAATCATTTACTGCAATGTTACATTCATACTTTGAGTGTAAATTTACATGCTGCTTTGATTTGAGCTGCTACTGTCTTTATATGAGTGAAGGATGCAGGGAATTAAATATGCTCAGTCAAAACTCGTATCTTTACTAATAATATTTAGCATAAACCTTGCTCTTGTCATCCACAAAAAGGGTAATTAAGATTTACTTGTTAAGGCTACGGTCCTAAAAGCATACACATATGTTTAACTTTACTCTCAGCATAGCCTCGTTGTACCCAAAGCAATGAAATTAAGTCCATGCATCAGGGTCAGATTGGACCAGGGGCCCAACGTAAGACTTGATGCTTTACTCAGTACAGCACATAAACGTAAATGTGTTGCTCTGTCAATGGTTTTTTGTGTACCCAGCTCTGCTAGCATGAAGTAGCTTGCAGTCATATTATCCTACTTGTGTTTCTTGTTAGGATTTTGAGGGGTAAACAAAACAAGGCAAGCAAACAAGGAAAGAAAAGAGTTCCTGTTTGCAAATAGTTTTCCATCTGTTTCTCATTCTGTTTGACTCCGGGGAACATTTCCACACTGTATACATCTCATCTTAAAGAACACAAACCCTGGATGAACACTTCGAGCTTCCTACTTCTGAACTGGATTCCTGTTTGACTCAGATCTGTGTAGATGGCCTGTGGCCCTGCAGGAATCCTTGGTGTTACTCTGAGCTAAAAGCAACCCCAGAGTAATTACAACTGAGTTCCAAGTCACTGCTTAATAGAGGAGATAGTCCCTGGTGCAGAGGCTGACACTTACTGTACACCTAGAAAAGCAAAGAACTGCTCAGAAATAGGAAAGAGAAGGAAATGGAGGTGTGATGGAGGGTTTATCTAGAAATGCAAAGGCATCCTGCAGATTTTGTTTGACAAAGGGCTTTTGGATCATTCTGTGGCATCATTCAGATGGAGAATTGTTCTGGTTGGTTCAAAGTACAGTCTGAAAGCTCATTATCTCCAGTAAATCTGGTAGGGCATACTGAAGACAAAGTCCTTAGTGGCTGGATTCAGATTCCTGCAGTAGGGTGTAGTACAATTGCCTTTTTAGAGGCATCCTCCCAGAGCGGCTGATGAAACAGTTGAATTTAGATAGTCACGAATGTGCCTTCATGCAGTCCAACTGAATTTAACTTTGGGCTTAAACGACATTGTTTGTGTAAGTATTTGGAGACTGACTACAAGGCATCTGGTACCCAGCCTGAGCTCCCAGTGGCTGGATTTTGGTGCTGCACTTCCCTCTTGTGTTTGCTGGTAATACTGTATTTCCTCCCTGCCTGCAAAATATGCAGAGAGCCTCACATTCTGCAGTTGTCCCTCCTCAAATCCTGGTGAATGGATGTTCAGCCTTCCTTGATTCTCTTTTCCTTGATTTCCTCAGAATTGCTGGAATAATTGCCTAATTCCCCATGCTATTTGTGATTTTTTCCCCTGAGGCAGGAGCCCTGTTCTTGTGTGCTGAATACAGCACAAGGTAATTCTGGCTACCTTGTATACCGTGTAGCTGAAGCCACAAGAAGAGAGGTGCCCTGGGACAAGTCCATGTAAGGGAATACACCAATACTCCACAGACGTATTGCAGAGCAGCTATCATGGCATACATGGAATTTCTGCTTTGTTTTGGAAAGATTTTACTGCATTCTGGACAAGATTTGGGTACTTTTTTGACAAAGCAAAGAACCTCAGCAAACCCAAACACATAGTTTTATAGCAGATGGGGCTCAGAAGATCAGGCATCCTCAGAGTATATACAGACAGATGCCTGTCTTCCTCCCTCAGCTCTGGATTTGACACCATAAGGAAAGCAGACATATGAGCTGGGCTCAGCTTCCCTTAACTATACTGAGAGGGACTTCTAACACTGAATATTGTATAGAAATATTTACCAGTCATATCTTTGAAAGACTGGGAGTTCCTCTGCTGAAATTTATCTGTCTCTGTGGTGAGATACAATTAGCTGAACAAGCTAAAATTCCTCCAGGGCATTTAAGTATGGACTTTCTTTCTATTCTTCCCATACAAATTAGCTTTGCTCGATGTTATTTAGCATGCACCATGCTGGTCCCAGCTATTGATTTGGAGCAGGGGTGAAGAGGAAGTTTCCAGCAGGTCAGGTAAGGAGTGAGGAGAGCACTTGATTTTAATGCAGGCCTCAAATGACTTGATTCCATTTATCCTCCTCCTTGAAAGCCTGGCAGTTATTTATTACAAAACAAGGAGGGGGAAAAAATGAATCGAGGTACAGTATCTGTGTGATTGAAGATGAGGTTTTCAGACATGATGTGAGACCTTTAGTGGGACTACATTAGTATATTCACCTGAAATGGGATTGTGAGCCACGTGCTGCCTCAAAGAGTACAAGGTGCTTTGGTAGCGGTGGAGGAAGGGATGTGTTGTCTTAGTGATGAATCGGGGATGCATGAGAGCTTTCAGCATAGAAATAAGAAACCTAGACTGAATTAACTGGCTTCATTCATCTGTGTTCTGATTCAGGCTGGGAGTTAGCATTCAGCCTCAGTTAGTCCTACTGAGTCTGGACTGAAGATTCTTATTCCTTAAACTTTTTCCTGTTAAAACAATAGTGTATTTCTGACCAGGAGCAGCTGCATTTCAGTAGTGAGACACACAGGATTACAAATTCATTCTGCTTTGTGTGCTGACTCAGGCTTTTCTAAATGAATGGGTCATTTTCAAGAGGTCTCTCAGAAGTGATGAGTGTGCTGGTTTAGGCTGGGATAGAGTTAATTTCCTTCCTAGTAGCTGGTACAGTGCTGTGTTTTAGATTTAGTGTGAGACTACCAGGACATGAATCAATGCAGGAGGGGAGTTGAAGGAAGCAAAGAGTTAACTTTTGGGCCAGATTCTGCGCAGGTGTTTGGTATAACAAGTAATGAGCAATCAGGCACTCGGCAGAGCCCAGAGCACTGCTATAAAGATGACTATGGAGGCACAGCAACTGTTTCGGTGAATCAGATCTTCCTGGCTTGAGAGAGTGGAAGCTCACAGTAAGTCAAAATGAGTTTTTGTTGGTGGAGCTTTGCCAGGTTTTATTTCATTTCTCATAGTCTTGTTAAATCATGAAGAAGAAAATGAGCCCTTAGGAGTGGGAAATCAGCTGTTAAATCTGGGTGTGGGTTAATGGCTTTTCCATTGGAGAGGGGACTGTGGTGCTTAGAAACTTCATTTGTAGTACATGGGTATAGCAAACACTGCCATTATTTTGTTACATACAGACTGGGGTCTGATGCCCACTCCATGCAGGAATTGCTAGGATAAGTGTTACTGGAAAGCACTGATTTCTACGTACTGAACAAGCTACTGGGGTTTGGGATTATGGTGTAACTGGTAATGGGATTGAAAAATTTACCTGATAGCTGAACTTTATCCTCCCAAGTGTTTTCCAGGAAAGTTTTCTGTAAGAACCCCCCTCACAGTGCCAGAAATGGAGTTTCTTCCTGGATGGTTCATGGAAGATTAGTGGAAGTTTCTCTGTAATTCTCACTTCTAATGGGCTTTGGATCAGGATTCTGTGTTCATGGCCTCACCATGTCAATGTGTTGCTTGGTCACATTGCTACGTGTGAATTCCTGCATCCTAGATGCACATAAACTGGAGGAGGTTGCTTGCTTTGGCAGCTCATTAGTGCAGTAGTAGTGAATGTATGTAATTAGTTCTTATTCTGTGTCTGAAAACGCTGTCTAGAATATCTCGTTCATCCTGTGAAAAACAAATACAGGCCACAGTTGTGATGCTGAAGGGGGAGAAGTGCAGCTCTCGGAGCAATTGCTCATGAATGTCTTGCTCCCCCTGGCAGGGTCATCACTTAAGACCCAGTGTAATTCCAAGGGTGATGAACAGTTACTCCACACACAGTGCAGCTGAGTGCAGAGCCCAGCCTAAAAACACTTGCTAACACCAGCACTGCCTGGGCAAAAGGCTCTCATCTGACCAAAGCAGTAGGGCCATAAAGTGAAGATGGCAGTCCCAGCTCAGCAAATGATTTGGTGCATTAAGCTGTGTGATATGTTGGTGCAAGGGAGAAGTGTTTGGCAGGGAAAGAGTTAAGATCCTTTTGTTTCCTCCAGCTACTTTCAGCTTCTTGAGAGCTGAAGGTTTGTGTGGGGTTCATAGCACTTACACACACTGAGCTATAAGTTGGGGCAACTCTGTGTCACGGATGTACACTTCTTCAAAGGATCATGTCCTTCCATTCTCTGCAATGCCATGGAGCAAAGGAGCTCCTTGTCAGAGGATCCCATTCCTGAGGGATAGCTTTGACATGCAGGCTATGTTTGGCTGGGTTATTTAATTCCTGGCTGTAGAAATTGAGGCCTGGCAGGTCAGTGCATATGCAGGGAATATGGGAGCACAGCCAAGGTGCTGCTGGGCTGCTCCAGCTTGGAGCAGTTTTGGGAGTGTTTTAATAACAGAATATAGCTTTTTGCCCCATCTAGTGGGTACACTATGTATTGAGCCTGGAGTTGTAATTCCAGTGTTCAATTTACCTAGTGCAGCTCTCAGTCCCCAGTTTTAGATTTGCCTTCTGGCTATTTGAGCAATGCTTGCACATGTTGAATGCACAGAGAGAGGTAGCTCTCACAAAGAGCATCAGTTATTGAAAGGGAGAGGAGAGGACAAATTGGTCACAGCCCTGTTCCTGGGCTGCAGCTTTTGTATCAGTGCTGTGTGCTGTTCTTCCTCATGTGGTGGGTCGGAGAGGTCTTTCCCTTTCTCATCCCTTTTCCAGAACAGCTATTTCTCACCTGGAGAAGGTCCCTCTTTTAAAAAGCTAATGCTAAGGGCTTTTTCACTTACTGATGTTGCAGTTTTAAATGGCGTAAGGGGACTCTTAGTGTGTGATGGGGCTTTTCTTGGCATTTATGAGGACAAATAAGAACAAAGTAGTTTTCTTAATTGTTAAGCTTAGATCCAGGTTGAAGTATGAAAATGCTGGCACAAAATTAGCCTTGCTTTCTTGGGAATGCCATAACTATACTTAATGTCTGAAATACCCTATCTGACCTCACCATTGCATGGCATTTTGCAATACCATTATGGAACTGACATCTGAGACATGAAGGCTCCTCTCCATCTTCCTCTGCATCACTGACCCATCTCCAGACTTCTCTGGACCATTATGGAGCTCATAATGGCCCTATGCTCCAGAAAACCTCTGGCAGGGTCAGCTTGTAGCAGTGCCAAGACATGAATTGTATGGCAGCTCTGCCATCTGCCAGGAGGGAGAAATCATTTTCAGACCTCAAGTAGAGAGAAGGATATTTCTTGCAAGGAATTTTGTTAACACATAAAGCTCCTGGGCCAAAAAGAGGTTGGTTTGTACTAAAGGACCATCTGGATTGAGGCTTGGTAGAGGGTTTTAGATGGAACAAACTGCGTAGTTAGTGAAGTGAAGGGGTTGAGGGTAGTGACTGTCTTACAGGTGTGGATCTGGAGTACAGCTTCACCTTAAAAAGCATGTTAAGGACCCTGCTGTCATTGGAAAGTAACAGAAACTGTCTTGAGACACCTCTGAAACAGAACCAGAGCTCCTAGTTCAGTTGTGTGCTTTCCAAAGCTTCCCTACCCTGCTAATGACTCACTAACACTTGCACATCAGGTGTCTTTCCTACCCAGTAGAGTGCACAGAGGCTGTGGTATTATGCACAGTTGCTGATTCTTTGTCTCTCGATTCCACCAAGTGGGAATATTTCCTACCTTGCAGAGATTGAGTCTTAATTTAATACATGTAAAATATTATTACAGTTCTTGAACAAAAAGTCAGAGTAGTAAGGGAACAATTATTATTTCATTTACTCTAATATGCTAAAACAGATAGTCTTCTTTCAGGCATACTTTTAATCTGGTTAAGTATTGGACACAATACACCATAAGGGTAATAACAGTGTTTCAAATAGGAAAGAGCTAGTGGAATGAGGGCTTGCCATTATAAAGTGCAGAAACTCTGGATTTGCTCTGGTTATGTTAATCTTCCCTTGCTGCTTAAGTCACCTCCTCCTCATCTTTAGAAAGCAGTAATTTGCTGACAATGACCTGTGCCGAGGGTGGCATTTCCAATTGCTGCCTGCAGGAACAGGGAACTGAAATAACAACATTAGGCTCTTAGAATGAGATGAATTTGTACAGGGATCCTGGACATGTCCTGCCTTTCCCTTCTCAGATCCTGTATTCAATTTCCAGTGGCCCAAAGGCTGATCTTTGGGAAGGTATGCTGGACATATAGCTGAATGTATGGGGACAGTGTCCCCATTCATTGCAAAAGTGACATAAAACTTGCACAGCGTCCTATTCTCTAGTCCATAGAGTGGAGAGCAAGATCAGGTGAGAGATGAGCAGCACAGAGGGAACTGTTGTGTTTTACAAGGACCTAAGGAACAGCCTTGCAAAGCCATTCTTATGGATGCTAGAGCTTGGATTGTGTCCTGAGCTGCTCCAGCTTGGAGAAGAGGGACACACACTTTCTGTTGTGCTGTTAGTCAACAAGGGAATAAAGGGGAGAGAGGCTGTTTCCATTTAACTGGGTATGTAGCTTATTGCTTGGTGAGAGGGACTCTGTCACATTCCCTGTATGCTTATTTGTGACAGTGCCATGTCTTTTCCATGCATATCCAGGCATGTACAAAGTATTTTGCACTTTGGTTACCTACATAGCAGGGGTTTGAGAGCAATGATTAATAAGTGATTACAAAGTGCTTTGAGATCTCTGGCTGGAATGAGCTATAGAAATGCAAACTATTGTTATATTTTCTAGGTCAGGGGAAGAAAACGGTTACTTGTAGATCAGTAGTGTACATCTCCTATATTCTTCCCTAGTATACTTGGACTAGATGGGCTACTGATGTTAGCACATAGTCTCCTCTCTATGTACACTAGCACGTACATGCTTGCCTGCACTGTGTATCTTGGGAGAGCCAGATTGCAGCATCTGATTTGAGCTGCCTTCACATGCAACAGGCATAACTGTGGTGGGATATATTCCATGCAAACCTAACTGGTTTGGAAGTTTGAGAGGCAGAAAACTTAGTCCTGTTTTAAGACTGTTTAGCAGTTAGGATGTGTTAATAAACTCTTCACACATGGGTGGGACTGCAAACAGCCATCTATTGGAAAAGGTGATAAACATCTATGGTTGGCTGGGATTCAGGAATAACAGGTTGCTTAAATAAACCTGAAGTTTTATCGCTTCCTTCCATCCAGATGTGTAGCTAAGGAATGATTTTTAGAAAGCCTTCATAGGTAAATAATGCTCCTTGAACTAAGTAGCTGCTGCTGCTCAGTGGTGCCAGTTCTCACCTGGGATGTGAAGGGCTGAAGTCCAAGTCTGGGTCAGAAAATAGAACTAAACCTAAGCATGGTATTATCCAAGCAACAGGCTCAGTCACAAGGGTATTTGGCTGGATAGGGGTCAGTGTGTCTCTGAGACTTGTGGTTTGGTCCCACTGGAGAATATCTGACCCAATATCCTCCACAACATCTTTGTGTTGTTCTGACAAACTAGTATTTCTCAATGGAAGCTGTAATAAAAAAATTCAGAGCAGCTGTGAAAGCTACTGCCAACCACAAATTGCCTTGCTACTTTTGATGATGGGGACACAGCTGCTAACAGGAAACAAAAAACCCATGAGGGAAGAGAGGCTTTGACAATGGATTTGCATTTAGCTGGAGTCTGGAACATTCAGTATGGATTTGGACCAATTCTCACATGTTGGTGGACAATGGGTTTAGGTCACTAGTGATGTCTGTTGGGATTTACAAGTATTTGGTGCCTCTCTTTTGTTCTTAGACGTCCTTGCGAATCTGGGTCATTGCTTCCAGCAGTTGCAGGGGGCATGAAACCAGATAGCAAAGAAGGTTATGATAATAATAACAAAACCCTCTCCATTTCATGGTCTGATAAAACATACAAGACTCAAGGGATCTCCTTGGTCAGAGTTCAGTTCCTCACACAGTCAACTCTAGGACACGAGTGTAGTTTAGAGGGCTCCACAGAATATCTCATTAATTCCTTACAATTAACACAGTACTGGGATAGTACACCTTTTCTGTACAAGCAGCCACATCAAAAGCCTGCAAACCTGAAGGAAACAACAGAAACAGTGGAAAAGACATTAATTCTCTGCCTCAGAGCATGACAGATGGGTCATTGTGTTGTAGGTCATTTCTGATATTTGTGGTCAGCATGAAGCAGCCTTAGAAATCACAGCATGAGGTAACTATAAAACTGTTGCATGTAACCACAAATTCTTCTGACACCAGTGTTGCAGGTTGTCATTCTCTTGTCATCTGAGATCCATTGTAACAGGCTTCCTTGCAGTGTATAACAAGAGATATTGTCTGTTCTTAGGAAGTTGACTATAAATAGTTCAGAGAGTGGTAGGCACAGCAGAAGCAATAGCCTTCACTTGCTGGTGGGTAGACGAGGAACACAGAGGTGGCTAAGGGTTGCCACTTGAAAGATGTATCCACAGATACCTTTAAAGCCTGGTCCTCTGGGATGTATTCAAGGTCATGCAAGGAGTCTGTAGCAGAACCAGGGCCTGCATCGCATCCAGATCTGCTGAGTCTCAGTGTGATGCCTTAAGAATAAAGGCTATCTTTCATCTAAATTAAAACCCCACAATTTTATAGAAGCTTCAGGGCCTCTGTCTAATCTATTCAAACAGCATTCATCACCATGGCATCTAGGTGCCACTCTCCTCATCTCTTAACCTTGCCAGAGTCTATCATGAATATTCCGAGCATCTATATGGCTTTCCAAATGAGATGAACACGCTCTTCCACTCTCTGCCTCCACTCTCGCTTTACACACGCAGGCTGTATGGCTGATAAACAACCCCATCCGTTACAGCATCCATAGACAAAACACCAAGAGGATGCCCAATTAGCAAATATCGCACTTAGCCATATTTTGGAGCATATCTTCTCCCTTCCCCATTAGAAGTTATGCACTATAACAACACGGCCTGTCACAGTGCAGCCTGCCAGCTGCATAAAATCAAGGCATCGGGCTTCTTTAATTGAATGCATAATGAGGTGACTGGCAGGTTTAATTAACAAAACTCATCCTGTGTATGCACCTGGAGGTGAAAATAAGTTTAATCAAGAGGAGTTGGCAAGTGCCAACAGCTCTGTCATGTTTTTTCTCCTTCCCCCCTTTCCCCCCCTTCCCTTATTTTGGTTTGTTTCAATGAGTCTTTGTATTTGCAAAAATGGCTCTGGGTGCTGATTAATTATCTTTTGCCCAAGATTGATGAGTTGTTGCTGCCTGCCTTGTAATGAGAACTACTGCTCCTGGAAAAGCTGCACTGGAAGCTTTAATAATCACTCTGCCTTAGATAGACTGCTATGGCAAACGTTCAAGGCGCCTGAATACGGTCCTGTCGCGGTAACCCTTGAGGACCTCATCCACAGGGGGAAAATGTATTCTTAAAATGTGTTGGCTGGTATATTATCACTAAGAGAAGATGGGTTCCTGGTGAAGATGGTGATGTGTAGCCTTCTTGGAAGTTAGACGGTTGAGGCAGAAACCATAAGAAATCTAGCTGCTTGGGTTGAATTATTTCTGATATGAAATGGCAACTATAGCATCCTTGAGGGGACCTCTATGTTGGTTAACAGTCATAGCTTGAAGGTAAAAAATGCCTGCCTGCCTCCTGAAGACAAGGCTGGAGGATATATCTTTATGCTTAAGGTCAATCTGTGCTATCATTCCCCCTTTCTACAAGACAGGACATTCTAGTTCACTTTGGCCCTCGTGAATCCAAGCTAAAAGTGCAAAGCTGGAGGGCGGAGATGGAGAGATGGACCAGAGGTGATGATGGGTGAATGCATTCCCCTTCCTACCAAACCGGGTGTCTGGGTGTACCTGTGATAGATCTGCTGGAGTCCCTCACTCCTTCACATGTGGAAGGTATCTCCCAAGCCAAGTTCTAGCAAAGGTTGTGGGTGTTCTACAGGGAGGTTAATGCATTCAAGCTGTCAAAATATTCTTCCTGCTATTCACCCAGTTAACATGCCCTCTCTTTCTTTTGCCTGAAAAGGCATTTGCTATGGTATTCTAATACATGGTCTGTGTTCAAGATGTTAGTGACAGCTGTTGTATGACTACAGGAAGGAAATTATGACTCCCTAATGATAACATGTCACGGCATGTCTCTTCGCTTTTCTTTTCCTTTAGATGTACATTTCTTCTGCCAATGCCTCCGTCATTGCACGCATGCAGTTAATTGTGTATCAATGACATGTATACCATGTGTTGAGAGCAGAGCTTTGAAAAAGAATCCTCTGAATGCTTCTACCTTGTCTTGAAATAGTGCGGAGCTGGCAGAGAAGATGCCCCATGTGGTAATCTGATCTTTTGTACTTTGGGATGCTTCATATCCAAGCATCAGTGTTGCCATCCGGCTTTCCTTATGGGTGATGGAGCTACAATATGCTCAGTTAAGGATCAAGCGTTCAGGGTAATGAATGTATGCTCTCAGGTATACTGTCAGTTTCATCTCTTATGTGACTTTTATGGCTTTACCCTGACAAATTCTGAGAGGCCTGATAGCTGTTGGAGAGCAATCCTGTTAAACACA
>JBCJKH010052312.1:74759-105909 GCA_039877255.1 Loriculus beryllinus
ATGCTTTGCTCCCTTTCCCACGATGCTCCCCAGCTTCCCATCTCAGGCGTGCAGTGATGCAGTGGTCTATCAAACTGAAATGTACTCAGGATGTTTTTCAGGAGGGAAATCACTGTTATTGCAAATAATGTTGTTTGAAAGAAAGTCTCCTTTTCAAATGAAAATGGTAATATAATTTTGGCAAACTCCCATCTGCCTTTCCTTCCAGATACCCCACCTTCCAGCTGTGTGGAGTATCAGACACTACCTTTAATATGATTTTGGAAATCCAATGTCAATTGAATGGGTCTCAGTTTTCATGATGGAGAGGTGTCCCCTTGCCAGAGCCAAGCATTCTGTCAGGTTTAAAGTTTTCTGCCCCTCTCTAAAGCCGAGGTTCTGTTCAGGCAGGAGGCTCAGTGATTTGAGGAAGCTGATGCTATTCCAACATGTTGTTCGTATCCTGAAGTCTTTTAATTTCCCTTGGCTGCTGTTAGAATAGCACCATTTCACTGAATAAATTAATCAGAACATAAGATTTGTTGAATATGAAGACTCAAAAACCAGGGTACACTCGTGACTCTGACAAAGCTGCTGTAGTTGGTGGTTAGTCATTATTTTTCCCCTCTATGGGTGAAACGGTTACAAGAACCTCTGCTATTGTTGCTAGAAAAAGTGGCTTCCTGTGATATAAAGTAATTTTTTTAAATAGGAAACATATGGCTGGCCCCTAACAACAAAGTAATATTCAGGTGCTGATGGCATATGCCTCCCGTCCTATTACAGGAAGCTATCTTGGAAATCTGGTGGCAGAGGCTTATACGCTAATGTTCAGGAAGTGAGGTGGGGGGAAGGAATCTGAAACTGATATCAGAAATACATTTGCATGTTTAATTTCACTGGAAGGGCTTTGCTGTTCCTAGTTGTTGTGGTTCTTGCATGAATAGAGCCAGGCTTCAGGGAAGAAACTTGGATTGCACCATGGTTGGAGATGTTATTTTTATCGTCCACTGCTGGTGTTTCTGCCTACCTGTTTGTAATAATTGATAATGTTTACCTTTGTTGCCTTAGCACTGAAGTGGGAGCCAAACTGCAACCATTTTTACCCCCCAGGGCTTTGGCTTAACCCTTAAGATGGGCTGTTCTATCACAGCCTAAATATTCAGGTCCCTTCTCAGCTGGAGCCCGGGTTGGGCTCACAGCCCACAGTAGTGCTGGTCAGCAGAAGCTGACAGAGATTTAGAGTTTTGCTGTCTCTGTACTTCTAGAGATGTGGCAAACAAATGAGGGATGTATGGAACTGGCTGCGCTCGTGGTGTAACTCCCCTTGAGCTCAGTGGGAATTGGTGCCTTTGGTGTGGAACAGTGTCGAGCCACTAAAATTCATTGTGGTTTTATCTTCATTCACAGAAACTTGCACTTGTGATTGTTCTGTCTCCTGCACACCCCACACCCCCTCCCCCGCCTTTCCACCAGCCCCTGTTCTTGCTTTCATTATAGTTCAGTTATCCAATTAGTGCACTCACACCTGCAGCGTCCTCTTCATCTACAAATGTGCTATTGCTTTAACCCTTCGGAGGGCCACAGCTGGAGAAATGTCAATATGTGAGAAATAGATCCCTGGATTTCAAGTGATTTGTGTGTGAACAAGGGACGTTCGGATTTGTTTTATCCCTGCTCTTCAGGAGGTGACACCTAAGCAAAACTAGGGAGTGATTATTGTTTGTGAGTGAGCTCTTCTTAGGGGGCAAATAGCACTAGGAAACATTAACTCTTAGCATTAAAAAACATATAGAACCTCAAGGTTCTCTAGTAAAGATTCTGCATTATGTAGGAATCTTCTTCAGAGTTGCCGCAAGTTGCAAAGAGACATAGCAGCTCAGCAGGATTGATTAAGTGTCTGCAACTATGCGTCTAAGATACTGCTATAATAAAAGTGACAAATGGGGAAGAATAGTGTGTCTGCTAGAGACATAGCATGACTGAATGGAAGAAATGCACAGGGTAATTTATTGTCAATGAAGAACCATCAGCAGGAGAGAGTGAACCTAATTCATCCCAATTAATTAGGTAAGGGACTTAAACCTTGGTCTTCCACAGCTCTAGCCACAGAGTCACTCGCTATCTCAGAGGGCTTTGGGGTCTGCCTACGAAACTCTTCAGATGAGTTTTAATTGATCGGTTCAAATGTCTGCCAGAACAATTACGGTAAGAACCCTCTGAATGCACCTCGTGTGGGGACATCACCATTATCAGCCGTTTACAGAGGCTTCACCCGGGCTGTTTTCTGCATTTCCAGAGCTATTTTAGCACTGCAGTTTTAAGTATGTTGAAAAGAGCCGTGCTTGCCCTTGTGGGCGGTCAGCCTGTGTAGCCTGGCATCCCCGCTGCTGCAGGCAGCGAGCATTTTGCCACAGGGCTCTCATTGGCGCTCATAACAGAGGAGATGGCCAGCGGGGTGGCAACAGCCTTCTCCAGGCTGGACAGAGCTTTGTGTTACCCGTGGATTTGGCTACGGTCCACCCAGACTGACAGCAGCCTCCCCCCCCAAACCTGCAGGTAGTTTAACAACCGTTCTCCCCTCCCCAGCGCAATAAACAGAGCTTCCTGCTGCTAACAAAGAAAACTGTAGTCATTCCCCAGGTACTTTTCGCTTCTCTGCAGCCTTGGGAAGCACTAAATCTGTGCGGGTACGGCAGGATGGGGAGGGGGAGGACAGCAGCACCTTTTGCATGTGCGGCCAGAACCCCCCATTCTCAGGCATAAAGCACAAAAGAAGATGTTTTTATGAGGCTGGGTGAGGCTGCTGCACACTGAAGGGATCCCACCACGCCGCCACACACTGATAAAAGGCTCATTTTAAGTGATGTAATTCCCAAAGCGGTCTGCAACCCGCTGAAGCTTCAGGCAACATCAGTGTGGTCAGCCTGAGACTGGAGTGGCTGGGGGAGAGCGCAGAGGAGGAGGAGGAGGGCAGCAGCTCAGACCAGGAATGCTTTTACAAATAAAGGATCTAAACACATTCCACTAAGGCTGTTCCTCCCCTGACAGTTTGTCGGCAGTGCCTGGGTTATGTGTGTGCAATCTCCGCATGAGCCAGTCGCTTGTCCTACAAAAATGATTTGTTAGACAAGTATAGCCAGAGCTGAGAGCAGGGGAGGTGGAAGGAGTCAGGGTGGAGGGGGAACCTTGGAATGGATTCAGGAATGACTGATGGGCTTGAGTGGAATTTTTATCCCGCTACTACCTTGGGGGGGGGGGGGGGGGGAAGGGAGGAGGACTGAGAAGTGGAAGGGGGAGAAGTGAGAAAAGGCGAATGGAGGATGTCTGCTGTAGCATCATGAGGTTTTATTTTTTCACTGCAAAATGCAAAACTGCCTTTTTTTAGATGCATAAAAAGAGGAAAAAAAATAAAAAGAGCCTTATACCACTCTTACAATTCCCAGACAAAGGCAGCTGAAGCAGACACCCCAGACAATGGAGAGTCCTTTCTCCCTTAAGCATTTGCCTTTCTCAGCAGTTAAGGTTAAAAGAAGGGAAAGGAAGAAAAAAAAAAAAAAAAAGAACCAGAGAAACCTAATTGAAAGAATGAATTAAAAAGATGACCCCGGAAAAACGTGGCAGCCTTTTTATTTGATGAGGAATCAAGTTCATAGCGTGTCAGCAGAGGTGCTGCAGTTTGGTCTTTCATTTGTTTCCTGGCAATAAGAACATTCCTTTCTTAGGCTGATATCATCCTCTCATCTTCTCCCTCCCTCTTTCTGTCCTTCTCTTCCTCTCCTCGCATCCTTTTTCCTTCCTCCCTTTCTTCTCTCTCACCCTCTGGCCCTTTTTTTCTCTTTGCTTGCCAGTTCAGGCATTCTCACATACATTACCCCTTCCTTTCATCTCCAGAATGACCTGAAATGACCTTTTGCCTGGCACTAGACGTGACTTAACTGATAATAGCAGATACTTGGGGGCCTCAAGCGGTGGCTTGTCTCAGCACGTAGAGGGAGGGGGGAAAAAATTCCCCCTTTTTCTTTTCCCCTCCATACGGAAAGCATGGGTTTCTCTTTGTAGCAGCGTTTCCTGCAAGGTAGCAATTAATGACACTTTGTGCTTTCGACAAGCTCTCCTTCTATCCCAAAGCTGTTATAGGAGGGAGGGAGGGGAAGGGGAATCTGTCTGCAAGTGGTTAAAAACTCCACACCATAATTTTAATGCCACTGGCTACTAGTGCTCTGCATTGCGTCTTCTCTGTCTTTGTGCTCCCGTCTCAAGGCAGAGACTTGTTGGAACAGCACAAATGTCCTTCTGTCTTCAATAATCCACACTTTTAGGTGACTGATATGGGCAGAAGGTTATTATTTTGCTTCTCAATGTCCCTCGAAGCTATCACGGTAAAGATTGCAGCCAGAGCCACTGGGTTTCTGCTTTGAGTTTTAAATGTTAACTATTTATTTGGCTCCTCGGTGAGACTGGGTGAGTTACCACAGCAACGACTCTGAGTCTTGAACATGAAAGGGCTCTTATTGTGCCATGTGGTGCCTCAGAGATACAGAGAAAGAAGGAGGTGGGGAGGAGAATTCCTCTTTTACAGAAACAATAGCGAGACATTATGTGAACTTTTGGGGCTTTATTATGAAGTTGGAAGGGTGGGGGGAAAGGGGCTACAAGCGTCTGCGGGGAGAAAATGTGCTGACTTACAGAACTTTGGAAAGAGAGGTGTATGTGTTTATAGAAATATTAATTAATTACCTGTTAAATAAAAGCTCAACATATATCCGTGTATTTAGTTCTGTGGCAGGTCATTTAGCTAGTCGGGCTGCCCAAGCAGATCAGAGCTCAGGGTCAGAACCCAAGATATGTGTTTTATTTCATTTTATTTCTTGAACTTTGTTCTGCCCTTTCTTTCAAGAGAAAAGGAAAGAGATGGGTGTTAAAATGGCAAGAAAAGGTACCGTAGTGCAAGCTGGTTTCCATTGTCCAAAATAATGGGGCGACTGAAACTCCAGACAATGGGAAAACACAGATAATAGGGTTACTAAAGGATGCAGAGCAGAAATATGTGAATGGCTGCATGCAGAAGCAAGTTAGGTGCAGGGGAGCTCATTAGTTCAGATTTTCCACTACCTTGACCAGATCCAGTCTGAGACTGAAGATGTTACCACTCACATGTCCCTCTATTCCAAGTGGGCTTATTTGCTCCAGACAAGTGCTGAGCCCTGCATTTGGCTTTACCCCACCAGACTGTGCTGGAACGGGGGCCAGCTCAGGATGTCTCTGTTCCATGACACACCTGGATGACCATGCTGTATAAAACTGGGAGTGACTGTATGCAAATGTATCCCTAAATATTCAGGTATTAAGTTCTCGGGCCAAGAAGGAATTTCTCTCCAAGAGCCCCTGTTCTGGTGTGTACAGCTGTACCTAGAAATGGATGCTGCTCTGAGGAACTTACCATCACCACACCTCTTGTCATTAACCCTTCTCAGATATGCTGATTTGTAGTCTTCCACTGAAGGGTCCTTGTCGTTGTAAACCCAGCAAGCAGAGTGGCAGCACTTTGCTTGGGTTAATATACTCTGTTTTCTCTTCCCTGGCTGTTTTGAATATGTATTGCAGAACTCATAAGCACTGGCACCTTGTCACCTACTGTAACTGAGAGATAATGGATTTCCTTTTCCAAGAGCCATTTGCAAGTCAATTCAGATTTTTCTCCCAAGTATTCACTTCAGCCCCAGGCTGAGATTGTCAGTATTTGGGGTGATGGCAGAGCAGGGATGGGCCTGCTCAAGGTGCCATCTCAGCAGCTTCCTCTGCTGTTCTGTCTTACAAGGCTTGTTTTGCTTGGCATGAGTTAGCAGCGAAACATTAACCATTGGTACTGGACAAACATCAAAACTCCATGTGAAACTCATCCATATCTCCTACACTTCGATATATCTGGAGTGATTGTGCAGCTTGCCCTGAAATTCATATGGTTTCCACACTTCAGTCATTACAACTGAACAAGGTTCTTCGAGTTCCCCTGAAATTTCAGAGCAATATCACCTTGTGACAAGGGAAAAAAGGGAGTCAGGGACTTCACTGAAAGTCAGCATTACCTTAGCAATTTGTGTGTCATTTGTACAATGCTTCCCATTCCTCTCTGCCTTGTGATATGCAAATCTCGGTGTATTAATTGTCAGTAATGTTGACATCAGACATCAGAAGTGTAAAAATATGGCTGAATTATTATTGTGGGAGGAACCATTTCTTTGTGAAGTCTTTGCCTGTGGAGGGCTTAATCTCATAATCTTGTTACACATTTGTATGTGTATTGTGGATGCATGCAATGTTTGCTGTCCTGGGATGTTTTTCTAACATGTTTCCTTTTCGCCCACCATTATACACATGTAGTTTAGAAACTTCAGATTTTGGATAATGTTGTATAACTACTTAGGATTGCTTTCCCTCTTCAGTACAAGTTCAAACTCTATTCTTAATGAATTATCTGGGTTTCCAGCTCTTCTTTGTACAGGATCATCACTAAGTGGATTAAATTACTGTTGCAGGTGAAGGACAAGGCAAACCATGGTTTATTGCCTGAAAAGCATGACTGCCTGAAGTGATGATGATTGTATATGCCTAAGGGTGTTAAAATGTCAACTGTCTAAATTTCTCCAGTAGTGGTTTCTTTCATATATAGGATGCCTGGAATTTAGGCTGAGATCCATCAGGATAATATTGGCACTAAACCTTCCTGTAATTCTCAAAATACATGTGAGTGTGGGATTAAGAATAAGAGTTGGATTAAACCTCTGATCTCTTTATCAATAAGGAAAAAACAATGCAGTGAAAATGTGAAGTGTATTTGCCTTTGATGGTTGGTCAGGTTAAGGAATAATGGCATATTATGTTTTAGCAGCCAATGGAGTTATGCCTGTAACTCAAGTGGCAGCGGCCTCTGCTGAGTGTTTCAGGTTAAAAGGCTTTTAATGGTGCAAGAAGGAGACACACAAACACCTGTGCTTGCAGTCTGTGGCAATGGCCCTGCACTGGAAAGGTCAGAGCCTGTGTTTCCCTATTGCCCACTACAAAGGTAAGGTCTAGGTTCAGAAGCAACATTTGACTGACTGTTCCCTACACTACTTAACTTTAAGTATGTTGTCATCATCATCTTTTTCTTCCCTGCTCTTCTTACAGTTAGACTAAAGGCCACATCTAGTCACCAAAGACCCTGAGGCTAGTGCCTCTGTCAGCACAGGTTCCTCTGAACACCTGGAGCCAGCCAACAGGTAATGTTAACCAGAAAGAGGATATAAGGCCATGTGAATATGACTGGTAGTCTTTGCTCCAAAGACTTCCAATCTGGTTTTGATTCTGTATTTGCAGAGTACCTCTCACTGTAGGATAACAGGCACTACACATTAGGAATAATAGCAGCATACAGTGTATGTCAGACATGGTTTTAAGCAACAAAATGACCTGCTAAACTCTTTACTACTTAGTATTGAAATGCTTATGTGTTTAAGGATGTACCAATCAAATATTAGCTGCTCACACATGGAGCTTTATAAGTAGAGCTATTCTCTAGCTGTAGAACGTAAAAGGAAAGGAGCACAGTGTCCCAGCAACCTGAGAAGAGCCCAATACTCAGAAATTACCCTCTCTGTCTACCCAAGCCATGGCTTCTGGTGGAGACCACAGAAACCTGCTGCTCACTTCTGTTTTGATACAGACAGGAACTGGCTTGACACTTTAGGATTTGGAAACTCATTTAATATCAGACACCAAACAGTTGTTTCCTCTTTAATCAATTTCTTACCTTCTGCATGTTAACACCACCAGTAAGTGATTTAGAAAAGCTTGGGTTATTAGGAAATCTTTTCAGAAACTGAGGAGTACATGGGGCATGTGGAAATGGCTGTTAAAAGCATTTGTATTACTTAGTCATTTGAAAATAAAGAAACAAGAAGGAAATGATGCCCACAGTGAGCTGGATGCTGTTTGCACATCTCAGGAGACACAAGCTGGAAACTGGAGCGTTACTTAAGAGTTTTGACCCCTGAAAGTTGTGTCTCCTTCCAACTGGCAAGTGAACAGTGCTAACCATATAACAGCGTGGGTCTGTCATGCTGAGTTCTCTAGCAATGCACGGCTTCCTATAGAGAAAGCAGAAAGGAAGCTTTCCCCTCTACCTCTTCTCTTCTCATGTGTCTCATCTTGACTGACTGCTGTGCACCTGACTGCTGTTGGAAGCTGGGACTCCTGATTTATGGTCTCATCTTTTCCATTGATTTCAATGCATAACCTTGGGTGTGTAGCAGCAGACTCTCATTTGTGAGTGGGAGCAGAAGTATTTGGGATATCTTGAAGTGAAGGCTCCCAGCTGTCCATGTATTCCTCTGTCTCAGCCCTCCGGTATGCATGAGCTCCATGCCGAACCACTTCAGTTAACAGCAAAAGGTGCTGGTGGTTGATTTAGGCCATGCTGCCAGCAGTGACATTCCAACACCTGATGTTCCACCAGCTCAGGTGAGGGGCAGGCAGACAGCCTGAGCATCACCAGGAACTGGAGCATTCAATCTACACATACTTTAATGAACCAACTGGAGACAGTAAGCATTTAGGGAACACTTTCTTAACTGAGGTTTATGGAGCAGGCTGAGATCTGCAAATTGCAGGTACAACTTGTGCTGTCTGTATCTGAGAGGTCTGCATCACTGTGCTGTTTTAATTATGTGGGTAAAGATCTTGTGAAACAGATTCAGGTTGAAGGACGCTCCTTCAGGAGGCAGTTGTTTTCCCCTGGAAGCTTCAAACAGAAGGAAGATAAGCTGCTTATAAAGAAGGAAGGCAGAGATTTTTCCCCTCCCTGAAACCATTTTTCTTCTTTAAGAACTTATTTGCACTGAGAACTTTGGGTTTAAGCTGACTCCATGCTCCGCCTGCCTGCGGAAGGTGGTGTACTCTACAGAAGAGATTTTAAAGGTCACTAATCCAGCAAGGGGAAATGTGATTCTTGAGCCAAGTGCAGTGACACTCCCCTGCTGAGGGGGACTGCTGGTGCCAGTCCCCATTCCAGGCACTTTTCTTGGTGTTAAGCCATGGCTGCTTAATGTAAAGTAAAAAGAAGTATGGTTGAATTAAGCTTATTGCTTTTTCAAATGCATATGGATGATAAATATCTGCATTTTGAATGTGCATTCACTCTTTATTGGCAATTGTGCACTTCTGCTCAAGTCCATGATAGAAATCTGTTTTAAACCACATCGGTGTGTAATACTGTGTACTTCGTAAGTTCTTTTTGGTTGCATGTGGTTACTACATTTGTGGTACCAGACAGGTAAACAAGGAAGCATACTATAACAGCTCCTTGTACCGTGGAATTTGAATAGCAGAGCAGCATATATTGCTCCTGCTTTGTTATAATAAAATTGCACCTTGAGAAGCTGGGCTTTTTCTTCTGATGTATAGCTTACATTCGTAGGCGAGTTTCATTAATGATTATAATTTAATTGCATCAATCTCTTGCATGCTGATAGAAGAATAAGTCCCCTGTGTAAGTATTGAAAGCATTCTGGAATGTTTTTTGCTCTCCTGCCCCGAATATTATGACTTGTTTCTCCAAATGAGGTTTTTATATTATTGTTTAAATGTCAAAAAGCTACAAATCCTGCAAACATTTACCACTAGGTGTAGCACTCAATACCAGCACTTTTAGTCCTGCTGACTCTTTTACAATCATGTATTTATGGTGGAAGTACATCTCAAAGTGGTTTCCAAGTAAACACAAGACAAAATTCTGCTTGCATCAAAGCCTTACAGATGTCTGTGTATTTATTGCATTTACCTGTGTAACAAATGAAAGGCTTTCACTGCCCTAGCAGGTACAGAGGTAGTTACTTCAAGGTCTGTAGTGATGTGGAGATATGTGAATTCATTCAGACATGTTGAAAACTACTAAATCACTAAAGGGGCTGATCAGAAGAAAAAGTATTATGTGCTGTGGTGTAGTGCTTGGTTAAAGCAGTGATGATAGCCACATGAATAGCCAACAGCCTTTGCAGGACAGAGTACTTTGAAATTCATGGGACATAAGGCAAACATACATGACACTCGCTTTGACCCAGCAGACTGCTTAAGCAGGATAAGCTAAGACAAGTTACCAACAGCCAAAGAAAGGCTAAGGGAGATATTAAGAAGAAAGGAGAGATCTTGGAATAAAGCAGCTCTCAAGCAGTGGCCTGAAAAGGGAGGGAATGTGTATTTGATGGCAAAAGAACCCAACAGAACAGCAGATGTCTTCAGGTGAAAAATAAAAACCAGTTGGTGCAAGCTAAAGCTGTGAGGGAATTTCTGGATAAAGGAATTTGGATAGTAAAGTGTCAATATATCCAAAAGTTGAAGTTAGTTTTGATGATGTTTTCCATGAGCTCTTTCGGGTAAGATGTGCTACCGTAGAGCTTACAAGACTTAGGGACTCCCTAAATCACTTCTTGGAGGAGTGTGCTGCCTTTCACATTGTTCCATGCTTTTGCAAAGCGCTTGGGAACCCTCAGCAAGGCAGTGGCATCCCCAGAGGCAAGCAGTTACAATCCCAGATATGTGGAAAACTGCAGCAAAATCTCATTAAAAGCAATCAGACATTGATATGGGTTTGTTCTTGTAAATCTCAAAAATGAAGTGAGAAAATGAAACTCTCACCTTTCCCCCCTCTCTGCCACAGACTGTTCTGAGTCAAACGCAATGTTGCATCAAGAAATGCGGTATAAAATCCAGAGGTAAAGCTTAGCAATTCTCTAGGTGCTGCAAGATGTGCTTTATAAATGACTTTCCACTCCTCTTGCCCCACTTTGATTCCAGAGCAGTGTGCATGCTGGCAGGGAAGAGTTCTGTTGGAGTGCCAAAGTTGAACTCATCAGTGACTTTGAAGTGGAAAAAATGAAATGGATCCATTTGATTCATGGGGATGATGCGTATCCTGTGAAAAGCACTTGGAGCTGAAATTTAAGGCAGACTGTATAGGCTTTTAGCTGAGGGAGATGATTAAGGAGATGGATATTATTGCTTTGCTTTTTAATGTCTTGGCTCTGTTGTTGTGCATATAGACAGTTGTCACTTTAATCTGAGATGTTTATGGACTCGCTTTTACTGCTAGCTCCTGGAAAATGCCTGGGAAGTGCTAAGTCTGGAGGTTTGCGTGTGGGAACTGGTAGACTGAGGTTCTAATTCTGGCTAACCACACGTGTTTAATTTACGTTGGAAGAGCCCATCAGAGGAGTGGAGCAATTGCTTTCAAAGAAATCTTCCATCTTTGTTAAGGTTGTTTGATCAAGGAGACCAGAAAAACAAACACCTGACCTGGTCTACAATTTATAGGAGGTAAAGTTAGATTTAGTATCCAGCCTCATTCCTGTGACTGAACAGTCCTGTTCTTTGCAATGCTCCTTGTGGTGGTTATCTTAACTTTATGTTTAGATCCTGATATGCACTGCACTATGTTCTGTTCAAGTGAAGCATCTTTACCAGTCCAATGCATTTGCTGGGATCAGGTACCAGCAAACTCATTAATCCTGTAAGGATTGATACATGGTGAGTCTTTTTATGCTGGCAAGAACACATCCAATCCACTCAGTAAGATGCAATGGCTTTTAGTTATACTTGATCAGAAGCAAAACTCTAAACCTTTGTGCTTTATATCAGAAACCACTAACAAATCTTTATTTTTTACCTTTTTTCCTCTCTTTTTAAGCATCATGTCTTATTGAAGTTTAGCTGGTTTGAGGTTAGAGACGTAGCACAAATGATATAGCTCAGCTCCTTCAGAGGAATTGCACTTCAACATCTCTCTACAAGTATTTATCATAGGCACCTACGCACACAAAACATTTAGCCTTGAGACAGTTCTCTCCTCTGAGAGGGGAAACATTACATTCCTGGAGCTCAATGCTGTTGCTGCTAGAGTTTGTCTTTTCTCCTCCCCTCCATCAACTTTATTTTGCCTGCAATATAAAACCATAGGTTGTCAGAGGAAATGCTTGCTTGTTGTTTTTTTACCTTACAATAAGACTCTGAAAAATCATCATTAATCTAATTCATGGAAATGAAAAGTATTATAGGTCAGGAGGACATAATCGATCCGGATTCTTGGGAAATGCAAAGGAAAAGTCAGGAAGAGAATGTGAACCATAGCTCCTGATTACTGTGAGGTCCAAATGATGGACTGCTGACCAAGGCTGGCTCAGCTACTGCAGCTACAGCCACTCCCTTTGACCCTTGCAGAACTACAGCCCCTTGTAGCAGGCTGAGCCATGTGTGTGATGGGGTCATTTCTGGCAGGTAGTCTCCTGCTGTATTGGGAGACAATTCACTGAGGTGGTCATTTCCCTTGCCCTTAGCTCGAATCAGTTGCTTGATAACCCTTATGCTGCAAAAAAGGCCTACAGTCAGCTAATCTGGAGCTGCAGAAGCGAAGGGTGGTATGAGAGCACATAACTCAGATTAAAGTTTTGTCAAAAAATAAATGCAATAACCCCTCTCTTTTAGTACATTCTGAAGTTGGATGGAGTATTTAGACAGTCTGGTCAACCTTTGTATACAATCATACAGTTTCACTCGGTTTTGTCCCTCTGAGTCCAGTCTCCTGATAGGAAGCACATACTGGAGCAGGTTTATCCTGAAGTACTGCAGCCTCTGGGAGTCAACCCCTGAGCTTTTTGGCCTGACTTTTCTCCCTTTGTCCCTCGAAGAAGGAGTGAGAGGAGCAGCTGGGTGGGTGGAAGTTGGCCAAGGTCCACCCTCTATGACAGGTTCTAAAAGTCACCCTGAGTTATTCCCCATCTGCCAGACCTCCCCTGCATGTCCACGGCATCTCTTGGGGCTGTTAAATGGGGAGTGTCTGGGTGGTTTTCCAGACACTCACAGGCAGAATATGCTTTTCTGCAGTTCCAGCAGAACCTGGGTGCCCAACTCCCACTGAAACCCAATTGATTTGAGGCCTTTGAGTCACTTAAATCCTTTTGGAAAGCTTCTTTATAGCCAAAAGCTAGTGTTACAGTTTAAAAGGACTAGAAATGGAGCCCCACCCTTTACAGTCTTTCTTTAATTTGTCCTTTCCCATTAAGAATTGAAGAATGAATTCCTCTTAAGACCAAGAACAATGAAGATCAGAGCCAGCAGAGAGCATCCCTTGGGAAATCCTCTTCTTTCTTACTGTAGTGCTTCCAGTGGCCACGAGGAAGCATCGACAGGTAGGGCAGAGTTTGCCATATAGTAGTGCTGGCACATGCAGCAGTGCCTGCTGCTTGCATATGGTGGAAAAATCATGATGCATCTCCAATTCCTACGGGCAAAGAAGATGCTGTAAATAGCATGGCCAAGTTTCAAGCTCTCTCACAGTACAGTGGGAAGCAATCCAGCCTTTTCTGGTGTCAGGAAGGAGAGCAAAAACGCATTTTATGCATCCTAAGGGGATAAGGGAAGCAAAGCTGTCCCAGCTGGAGTTGTTAGCTCTGGGAGGGGCAGCCATTTGGCTCTCATTAAAAGTGGCAACATCTGAAGTACAATAGTTCCTTCCTGGCGCTGGTGGGCTCTGTCCTTCACCCTGCCAAGCCAAAGTCTGTTTCAGGTCTGCGCCTTAGGGCACAGCTTACTGGTTAAACAGAATATGTGGGCAGCATCCCAAACCTCAGGTAGTTCCTCTGTCCAAAGCTTGTGCCATTCCCTATAGGCTTTTCACTTATCCAGGCTTCCCCCAGTCCTTGTCCTGACTCATGAACTGTGTTCTCCTCTCCCAGTTGCTGATGGTCCATCTGGGAGTCACCTAATAGCTTCTAGGCATAGGACATCTTTTCGCTCCTTTGTCAAACTCTTTGCCCTTTCAAGGCCCTAATTGCAGAGCCTAAAGGGTGTTTAAGTGCCTCATTCCCACTTAAATTGGATTTGGACTGTTACCTCATATGTCATCCTGCAGCTGAAGTTACAGGTAGGACTGATCCCAGTTTTCCTCAAAGAAACCAGTAATCCTCTGTCAGGACAGCATATATATATATATATATATAGCCGAGCTTGTCTGGAGGAACAGGCATTGCGGTTTTGGCATACATTGGTCCATAGAGTTTTCCCTCACAGGAGGGAATAATTCTGTGGACTTGAATGCCTTGCATGGTTTTTCTTTCAGGAAGAAAACTGGAAGTAGAGTGTTTTCCATTTGGACACAGGACTCGTCTGAAAGCTAGGCCAACGCTGTGCTAAATAAATCATCGTGCCAACCGCTTATGGGTAATTAGGCATGAAGGGAATCAGCAGTCTGCTCCCTCCGGTGTGACTCACAGACGGCATATTTGCAATGTGCCTTTTGCTTCCAGGGCTTCAGCGCTGTGGTACTCGCAAGGAAAATGGATCCTGAGCTTACAGCAGCCTTGAGGTACTCAGTAGCTCTATCACGAGGAGTATGGGGAGGAGATGTGTGGTGACAGTATGGGGTTACAGCTGTTCATACAGCAGTTTTCTTGCAGGTGCCAGGGAGGCTGAAACACTTGTTTGCTTTGAGGGCAGCTGTGGTGCTCATGTCTTACTATTTCTCTAACAAGTTACCATCCCAGAGCCATGCCAAGATGATGACGTACACACACTTGCTCTTGAAGTACATTAGTGCTGTGTCCTTTGGTTTGGCTCCTACTTCTGGTGGCAGTTCAAGCTTCGGGATGCCACGTCAATGGATGCACATCCCCTGTTCATCCAGCTGTGCTGCAGAAATGGTAATGAACAACTGAGGGAGATACGGGTGTCTAAAATAATCACAACTGTTTGCTAAAGGAACATGTGTTTAAGAGCTGGCTTCATCAGTTCAGAGCTTTAGGGTAATTCCTTTTAGTCATGAATAAGATGTACTACCCGCTTGCTTTCAATGTCTCAGGCTCAATGAACACCTAATAGGTTTAGCTCTTGGCACAGCCAACAAAAGTGTCTGAAAGATGGTGCAGAGATGGCCCAGAGGTAAAATTCCAGTTTATCTGCCTCTGAGGAGCATTCCTGACTGAAGGAAAGCTTTGGAATACGAAGTGGAAATGTACCAAAGTCTTTTGGTTAGTGCATTTGGGTTCAATTAGCCTAATATGGCTGCTTCTCCAAACTGCAAGAAGCTTTCTTTGGGGATTTCCAAAATCTCTTCAAGTTCAGGATGCTGAAAATAACAGCACAGCTTGTTTTTGTCAGGCACTTTTGAGGCTTTTGCTTTTATGATCTTGAATGAAACCAGGAAGAGCAGGGATGTGTGAGCAATAAACTATTGGAAAAAAAACCAAACCAAAAACACAGCAAAACCCTAAAACCACTCGATTGCACTTAGGAGCAGAGGACCTGCAGTGCTTCTGAAACCTATCCACACGAATACAGTCCCAAAGTGCACTATTAACATTTGCAATCTTAAACTGGGTATGTATTCTAAAGGTCTGGGTCGTTTGGAATCCAGAGATTTAATCTCTGTCATGGTCTGTCCTGTTCAAATCAGGACTTGCAGCCTTGTGAAGTCTGGAGTTACTCAGATGCAGAGGTCACCATCGAGTTGTAACCTATTTTACAATGCAGAGCAATATTCATTATCTTAGAGGTCTTAGAGTGATAATGGTCCATTCAGTTGTAATTCTGCTTAGTGCTCCTTACTCTGACAACGTTATGGCTTTTGTTATTTCATTATAGTTCTTACAACACTTGGTGTTTTTATGAAGGCAGTGACACAGCAGCCGGGTCCAGCATAGGCTTCATTACAAAAAGGCTAAATTTCTAAATCCTATTGTGGAGGAGAATTGAGACGCGAGAGCTAAGTGTAACCTCAAGGAAAAAAATTGGAAAGCGACTGAAAAGCTTGAAATATAATGGAAAGCTTTAAAAATAACACATGCAATTTTGTAGAATTGCTTTTCTTCAGCAACTCCTGTGAATTCTGTGAGGGGGGGGGGGGGGTTCTGCTGCCCGGGATTGGAACACTCAGACACAGCAATAGAGTAAATTGCAAACTGAAGTGCCAAAACCAGTCCGTCCTGTACAGGTCACTGAAGTAGACGCAGCTCTTGCCTGAAAGCATTTGTAATCTAAAACCCCAGCACTATTCCCATTGAAGGTAATGACAAAACTCTCTGTGATTGCAAATGGAACAGGATTAGGCCCTAAGTAAATAAAAGGCACTTTTTTTTGTCACTAGATACTCCTTACCTATGACAAATTCAAATAACTTTTGTTCAGGAATCTAATGACCTAATTTTATCTGAAAAACTTCTTTATGCAGTGTTCTTTCCTCACTTTAAAGCAGGTTTGGAAAGACAAGATTTGGAAGAGAATTCCCATCTGTTATTGAAGCATTTAATCATTCTTTAAAAGCCAGTGCAGTTTTATTTTCTCTGGGGAGTGAGTAGCATTAGCTGAAGCATAAAGCAAACTATACCAAGTGTAGAAAAAACTCACCCTGATGTCCTGTTTGACAAACTGACCTGCAGGTCACAACCTGAGTTTATTGATCTGTGGGGCCTTGTCTGGGTGTCGGGCATGTTTTCTGGACTTTGGTTACAGCCGCATTCCTGACTTCTGAAGAGTAGGGGGTGTGGATTTCTACTAGGAGTAACCACTGGGAAGGAAGTAATGTTCATTAAGTGTGCAGGCAGTGCAGGACTAAGCATGCTCAGTGAAAAAGCTTTTCTCCTTTGCCTGTCAAGCCCTATGTTTGAACTCATTCCAGAATGCCGGATTTACTTTTCATGAAGAAACAGTACCTGGCTGGACTGCATTTTTCTTTCCCTCCTTAGTCACCGGAAGATTGGAAACACTATTCTTTTGATGATCACTCTCAGTAATGCAGTGTGCCTGCATGCAAGTGTGAATCTTGCAGTGGAGAAGACAAACTTTGCTACCTGTGAGATGAAGACTTCTTAGGTCAGTAAAGGGGTGCAGAGAAACTAACTTTCCCACGAGCTTTTGACTTTGAACTAATGCTTTTGTTTTCTGCTCTCCTGTATCCCCTTCCCATCTTTAGCAGCGCTGAACTTTGCCAGAAGTTTAGCAGCTTTCTGATTGTTCAGCCTCTCTGATAAAGGTAAACTTGCTCAAAGTGAAAACGTGATGAGATTTGTGGGGAGCTGAGCTTAGTTTGTGAAAACCTGAGTTGCTGCTTAGCAGAGAAGATTGTTCTCTCTCTTTTTCCTTTTCTTTCTTCTTTTTTTTTCGTGGTTCCTATAAATGCAATCTTTTGCTTCCAGCGTGCGTGTGTGTGCTTTAAGACTGTTCTCGCTTCTCTCCCCGCCCTCTCCCTTAGAGCTGAAAATGAGACTCGTTCTTGAATAATAAACTCTGTATGTTATCAAGCAAATCTTGTGGCTTGTTCATGTGATCTTTTCCAGCCTCAGCAGAGATGTTTTGCCTTTTAATACATTCGCAGTTCTTTCTGGAAAATGAATTGCAAAACTGTTAGAGGGGTGAGAGAAAGCAATTTTTACTTGATAACAACATGGTTTAATGTAGCAGACTATTGCGCTTTTAACTTTGTAAGTGCTCTCTGCTTTTGGGGTTTTAAAGGCATATTTCGAGCTCCTGTCTCTTGAGGCTTTGAAATATTCCCAGCCTTAGAGAGGGGGGGAGGAGAATAACTTTTTCTTGAGACTTAGTGCTGCCTAAAGATTTTTCTGAACATAGGCCAAATGGTCAAGAAACAAAGTGACCACTGAGTAAGAAGTGAAATGGACTCAAATCATTAGAAACTGTCTGTAGTTAATGATTGTTTGAAGTAGCTCAGCAACATTTGGCAGTTTCTGGTGTTAAATTTTGTCCTTCTGTGTTTTTAGAATGGTTCTATTGCTTATCAAAAGTTAGCATTTAATCCTGTAAGTGTGAAGACTATATACAGCTTTCAGTATTTGAATTGTATGTGTGTTATAAACTTGAGATAACTGAAGATAAAACTATATATGCAAATGTATGAATTTGGTGTGTTGAAAAGCTCTATATTTCTTATTTGGTTACTCTAAGCTGGAAGTTGATTTGCCATGCAAAGAATAAAGGGCATCAGGTTAGTAATGATGCATACTCCCAGCTTCAGGGTTAGAAGTGCATAATATCTTCTCAGACTACAATAGGTTCTGATGCTGCTGCTCACCACTCTGCAAAAGAAAGCTCAGCATCTCTTTGCAAAGGGTGAGAATAGAGCAAAAGTGACTGGGTTACACTGGGTCTCTTGTCTCATTCCCACTGGGATTACCTGTGGCGTGTACGTGGGGGGACGGGGAGCAGCTAGGCCAAGCAGAAGGAATCTGCAAATGACCAAAGCTGAAGCTCTCTGATCTTTCCTTACGTTTATCCCCTGAGATCCAAGGAAGTTTTGGGTGAGAGGAGGCTGGGAAAATTTCTTTGCATTTTTCCTCTTTGCTTTAGCAACCTGCAGGGGATTATGGAGGCAGTCAGGGTTGTGCTTCAGATGGACAGAGTCTCTCCCCTCTTTTTTGCATGCAGCACCTCCATTTCCTTAGCTGTGAAATAGGGAGGGTGACTGGGAGGGTCTTTTGTTAAGGTACTTTGTGTATTTAGGGAAGGAAAATGCCTTGTACTTCCAGAGGAGTGATAAGCCCAGGCTGCAACACTGCACATCCTGATTTGAGTTTTGAATGCTAACTTTTAGGCCCGCAGATTCAGCTGAGATCCTTTTAATGACATTAGCAAGGTAAAATATTGTCCTTATCCAGATGAGAACAACATGGCATTCCCTGTGCTATTGTTCATTTTCTGGTATTCAAATCCAGCAGCTTTGCATGAATCCGCTTCATGTGCAAAATATAATTAGGGACAGGAAATGTTTTTGGATTATTTCATTTCTCTTCCTGGGGTTGAGATTTTGCAGTTTCTACATTTGCAGAAGTTAGAAGTGGAAAACAACTCTTAGGCCATGGACCTCAGATCTTAACAACCCTACCTGTGATGTATAAAATGGTCCATTAAATGAGTATTGGTCAGATTTTGGCCACTAAGCTATTTAGCGTCCTGTCTTTGTTTACATTCTTCACCTTCCCAGGTATTCCAAGGCAAGTCTAATACTGTTCATTTGTTTCGTTTACATTTT
The DNA here is from genome assembly GCA_039877255.1 of Loriculus beryllinus. Taxonomy (NCBI): domain Eukaryota; kingdom Metazoa; phylum Chordata; class Aves; order Psittaciformes; family Psittacidae; genus Loriculus; species Loriculus beryllinus. Next base: position 93,808 of record JBCJKH010052312.1, read on the forward strand.
TCTTTATTTTTAAAACAGAGGAGGGGAATTCCGTAGTTCCTGGAAATACCTGGGTCTGTCTAAGCTTTCATCTACCTTCAGAATGGAACAAGCTGCTGCAAATGTGTGTAGCATGGTTTTCTCTTTCATTTGTGTATTGAATCCTGGCTTTTTGAATGACTTAAATGGGGAAAAACTTACAATGCATCTCCTCCAAGTTCCATGTGTCATCTTGCTCTCTGAAATGGAAACATATCTTTTGAAACCAGCAATAATCAATAGGCAGAGGTGAAATCTGAATAGAGAAAGCAGGAACTGCGGGAATGTGATATGTTGTTGAGCCCTAGGTTACCTTTGCTGTGAGTTTGTTCCTGTCTAGGACGTGCAGAGCAGAAGCACAATGGTCTTGGGTCTCTGGAGTAGTTAATTGTGGCAGCTTCCTTGTTTCAGTGCTTACACAGAGACATCCTATCAAGGCCTCTTTTGAAGATGGTGATTGCTCAGAGCATTTTGAGTATCAGGTTGTCAAGACCCATCTGAAACACCCTGGCTAAGTCACTCAGTGAAGTAAGCCAGCTTGTGTCTGGCACTGCAATAGAAGAACAGACCCCAAATGGCTTTATCTCTAATGGGTCATTCTTGACCTAGAGATGCTAAATGTGATCTGTTCAGATAATGTACCCTTGTGCTTATTGGGATGTTCTCCAAAACTGGGTAGGACTTTCTGTATCACTACAGGCAGTGAAATGTATAACAAATAGGGGGTGATTTGTTTTAGAGAAAGCTACACTAGATGACATTGCATCTCTTTTGAGGAAGCAGAGTTTGCACTACATGTGAGAATGTGCAACTATTTTTTCATATCTAGCATAGAAGTGCAAGGCAAAAGCTAATAATGATACCTCAGGCAGTATTTTAGAGTATCGCAGGCAGTAACCTGTGCTTTTGTCCTTGAGAAGAACCAAGGGCAGGGCAAGTCACTGCAGGCTGCTCTCTCTAATGTTTGTTTTGAGGCAGATGATTTTGGGTCATTCTTGGGAAGATCTTGAATGTGCCTTTCTTTCCCCACTTTCCTTGATCCCAAGAGTAGTGTGTGAAAGTAGCTGCAGGGAATGAGCCATGTAGGAGCTGAAAGCCCACGATCTTTCTAAAAACATCTTTGCACATTAATATTAAAACTGATTCCCTCATCTATAAGTTCTGATGGAGGCTGCGTGTCTACAAGTAACACCTTTCTATCGGTGGAGTTTTACAGCTCCACTACTCTGGAGGAGTCGCATCTGGACCAGTCCCCTCGGTCACCACTTTGTGAGGTCTGTTCCTTAGCCAGTCATAGACACAGGTGGTACATCAGCACCCAGGATTACTGTAGGGCCAGGGGTCTACTCTTATGAAGCACTAAAGTAATGCGTCTTCTTCTCCACTGACCAAAGTGAAGCAAGCTCTTTCTTTTCTCTGTGTACTGGTGGGTTCAAGTAGATGTCTGAAGATGCAGAGGTCTTCACAGCAGAAGCAGCAAGACATGGATGATTTCTGAGGAGCACTTTTCCTCGAGGTGTTGATTTTAGTGTAATATTTCCTAGATGTTGCAGATACTGCCACATGCAACCATGTCTGGGATAGAGGAAAGGGACTGTAAGCAAAAGACAATCCTTCAGTGCAGCACTGGTATTAATGGTGAATTCCTCCATTTATTTTTACAGGTAGCAGTGGAAATGAAAGCAATTCTATTTATCATATTGTTCACAGACTCCACAAAAGTAAGTACAAATACAGCTGAAAACTGTGCTCTATTTCACCATAGGTGAAAGTGTGAGGCTAATGATCAAAAAGCAGTAAACATCCATGTTGCAAGTGGTTTAAAACCAAACAAACAAGGAGCTTAGAGGAGAGTTACATGTGCAACACTTTCTTGCTGGCTTTGCACAACATCTGGGTTCGTTTGGATTTAGATCCTACTGCACTGGGGCCACAGTTGCCTCTGGAGAAGTGTGGGAGGGACAGAAGAGAAGAAATTAGCTTTTAGCTCTGTCTATTGAGAACCCACTGGGTAGCAGCGTCAGAAACTCCTGCAGGACTGAGGTGTTTAAGTCCTATTATTAGAAGTATTGTGAGAGATTAGACCAGGCTTTAAAGCTTTCAGAAACCTGAAAACCCCGGTAGGAACTCCATGGGATCCATGAAGTATCTGAACAGGTTGTGTGCCTCACTCTGAAAGTTAATACTTAACTTACCATTGTGGCATTAGTAAAACCCACTGGACTTCTGCATAAATCTCCCTATGTCCCATATCCTGGTATCACCTCATTTCAGAGGAGCTGTGATTTGTAGATATTGAAGCCTGAGTTTAAGGTTCTCAGTGGGCAATTTTGAATATATTATCCATTGCTTTAAAATGAGAAGTGAAAGTGATGAATGCAGCCCACAGTATTAGTGTCTGTTGGTGCCTCCTGGACTCGTTTCTGTGTTCACCGAAGTTCAGGGGATTCTTTGTTTGAGTTCAGTTTCAGCCACTTAAGAGGTTGGAAAGTGCTGCAAACTTTAAGCTGAAGTTCAGTGCACATTCGGGTCTCTGTAGTTGGGAATTGCAACCTGGGCCAGAACTCAGCATTTGGATCCCCTTCCTTCCTAGGCAGACATGCAAAGAAATAGGATTGTCTACATCACTATGCAAATTCCCCAAAGAAATGGGTGTCTTTCTGAATCGCCTCTGTGTTGCTGTTGGGATTCAGGTGGTTGAAGAAATGAGCTTTGTGTTCACAAGGCAGCAGGGACCGGGGTTTCTCCAAAGTGCCTTTGTTTGGGTATATGTAAAGCTATCAATGCGTCATTCTTTCTGCTTCAGCTGTTAGAGACTCCCATCTTCTCTATTGATTTTACCCAGAATGCTTACTGCCCTTGAAGGTGTGACCTGTACCTCAGGCTAATTTATTTCTGTCATGGCTGCAGCATATTTTAGAGGGCAGCGGGGGTAGGAGAGAGAACAATGAATTCAACGTGGAATATAAATCCCAAGCCTGTAGCCTTCAGACATTCCACTACATCCCCTACTCCACACTCTCATTTGGCATTCTGCACAGTCTTGGATTAAGAGGGGAAAAAGAAGGGGGGGAAAAAAAGGCATTTGTATAACTAATCAGGTGAGCCATTCTGGGGTAATCCCTTTGGTCACACATACTGGCATGCGTATTACCATTTTGCTAGGCTTCTAAAGCATTTACAGTGATGTCCTGGTTTATTAAGCCTGAATGAGAAATCTCACCTTGATGGCCTAGAAGTGTTCTGGATCTGAGCACAGTTGCTTTAATCTCTTGAAATTTGTGTAATGGAATGTAGCTAGACAAAGACTTAGGGTTTGTGCTGAAAGCTCATTTTGGACCATAATGGTGGTGGGGCTGATGGATTTCCTTTTTTTGGTGTATTTTATTTTCCATTCTATTGCATATTCTTTCCTCCTTTGTTTTTATAGACAATAATGTGAAACTGAAATGATGTGTAAGCACAAATACTACAAATACTAAGCTGAAGCACTGGGCCCCTTTCATTATTCTATTGAAATAAGTGGGGTATACTCTCATGACCTGCTTGTGTAGCTGAAGTCTTTCTCTCCTATCCTGTGTGGTTCATCAATAGCATAGGATTTCTTGAGAGCAAACCTGTTGCTTCCAGTTCCCCCCCCCAGAAAGGCTGAGCACTGTGTACTCTGTTGGAAAACCCTGGACTTAGTACCATGTTCTCGGGATGCATGCAAGCCCTGGGATACACTGTGCAGTGTTTTACAGACCCACCTCTTCCCACCTTGGATTTGTGAACCAATGAGTCCTCTGAAATTGGAGGCACCAAGAGGTGAACCCTGGCTCTCCAGCATGATGATACTGAATGATTTCATAGACTGACTGTTTGGACTCTGCAATTCAGACCAAAGTTTGGTGTTCAGGTCTGACTTTATTTTGTTCTCCTGCAGAGGAGAGGCAGCTTTAAGGAGCTATATCAGAACATGAGCTTCACATAAAGCACAGTTACTGCCTTCCTTGGAAATTTAGGGCTCATACTTCAGAGCGTTTGACGCAGGAGTACCTGGCCCCGGGTTACTGCTGTGGGTCAGGGCAGTGAGGCCAGCTGGGTAGGTCAAGCGTCCGAGGAATGCAGAGTGCTCTGGAGTTGAAGTGTATGAGATTTCCAGGTGATTTGCTGGGAGCTGCTGCTACAGAGAGCACTAAATTAGCCTGGGATGGCTGAATGTAGTGAAACTTACACTGGTCTGGCCTGAATTCAAAGCTTATAGTTAAGTCTTGCTACTTGCCATGTGGTTTGGGTTCTAAGTGGGTCCATGTCACACAGCCATAAATGTTTTTCTTCCCCCAAATGTTTTCTGCACTGAATCACTCAGAAGCATTTCTGTATCACCTACTGCTGTAGAGACAAGAAGAAGTGGGACAGGAGGTATCAATTCAAAGGAGAACTGTGAATATAAAGAAGGTTTATGATTTGTGCAGGGGGCAGAAGGATGCTGTGCTATAGGAAATGAAATGATCCTTTGGCATAAAGTGTATCTTTTTGCACCTCCACTTTCTGCACTGTGGCAAACATATATATATGACCTCTGCCAATGTGCTGGTTATTACTCACGGAACAAAGCAGCCAGGGCTGGGCATTCAAGCATGTAGTCTCCTTGTATCTTGGCATCTTTGTGTTTATAGGTCTCACTCTTTTTACTTAGCTCCTAATAGCAATAAAATAAAACAAGATCCGGTCTTCTCATAGCATCGCCACTTTCCTAAAACAGAGGGAGGGAGGAAAAGAAAGGCAGTTCCAGCACAGAAGAGATCCTGTGTTCCTATAAATGATTTTTGAGCCTCCAAGATAAAATTGAGAGAGAAAGGGAAAAAACAAGTACTTAACTGCAATGTGGCTCAGCCATCTTGTGATTAAGCACAATACCTTGGGGTCTGATTTCTTAATTGCCCAGGGTGTCTGATCCGTACTGGTTTGTTGCCAGTGGAATAAAGACAGGAAAATCAGATGTTGGGTGGGAAGATGACTATGGTTTCCGGTTCACTATGAGCCTGTGATGTGCTGGCATCATTTTGGAGTCTGTCACCAGGCAGTGGTGCAGCTCTGCTAGCTGTCTTCTCTGAGCCACTGGTATTGGCAGTGCCTTCCTGAGGAGCTGCTTTGCAGTAGGAATTCTCCTTCTCTGGTTCTAGAAACCCCTCAGACCATCAGCACTGAAGCCATATATGAATCCAGTTCATTTCCTTCATGTCTGCTTGCTGTTCTAGAGGTCTTGTGATATTTCACCCTTTAATATTTGTCCTAAAAGGGTGTTTGTGCGCCCAGTTTAACCCCAGAGGCAGCCTCTTGTCAGAAAATGAGTCCCAGGGCTAGTGGCAGAAATAGAGAGGACCAGCATGTCAAAGAAATACTGCAGGTAAAATGCATAAGGTGTAGTGGGAGATTTTAGGAGTGAAAAGCATCCCAGAAATGCAACTTGGTGGTTATTATTTAATATCTTATAAACCAAAAACATCAGTCGAATTTTCCAGCATGCAAATGAAGGAAAAGTACCTAAAGCTGTGTCAGCAAGAGATGCTTTGCAACATAATTTTATATATGAGAAGGCCTGTCATATGCTTCCCAGATGTACAATCCCATATGTCTGTTCTGTTAGGCTGATTATGGAATACATGCATTTATAGCTGAGAGCAAAGGGAGAATTGATTTCTTTCTAGTGTGGTGTGGATATCACTGTGCTCAGGATAATTAAACATTAGAGCTGCAATACTCAGACACAGGTCCGCTCTGGTGTTTTGGTGTGGGAGACCATGGATGGAACTATTGGTGTTAGTAGTGCATATGTGAGAATGTGTTGCTTGTGATGCTAGGCAGCTTAAGGTTTTCATTTGTCATATCTGATGCTGCAGGTATGTGTGCGAGTAACTTGACTCACAAGAGTAGTCCAAAGAGGATACTTACTGCTTACATGCAGGAGCTGTATGGATCTGAATCCCAAGAGATCCTGGCCTAAGTGTAATATGACTTGTGTGTTTAATACACTTGCTCCAGAGAGCTCACTGTTTGAACTGACAAGACAAAGGGAGTATTATTACACATTTAGACGTAAAGAACTGTGGGCTTGTCTACACTGGAACAGTCAGAAGTTAATTCGTATTAAACTAATGATGCATACATAAAATGCATTAGTTAAACTGCACTGAATCCCTTTGTGGTCACTCTTGTTCACAGTGAAACTGTTTTCCTTTCATTTAAACTTGATTTGCCTCCAAACTAAATTTAGTGCAACCTCATTAAAGCCACTTTGGTTGTGAAGTAAAAAGCCTATACAGGGATTTAAATGGTGCTCAAGTAACTTACCTCAAAAATTTATATGATTTCAATTTATTTAGTGTTCTGCTATATGTTATATGCTTTGTCCAAATTCCACTTTATATACTAGCATTCACTTCTAGTAGTAGTTGGATATTTTGCCTTTCAGACTAAACTTCAAGATAAGGTGCTAATTTCAGCTTTCATAAAATAAAGGCATGATGTGCTGCAGAGAAGATCTTTGGGACTATTAACCCCAAGGGTGTCAATATCTGAATTCAAGTAATTTGAGACTGATTTTAAGAGTGTACTTGCTTTTGGAAGTTGGGGTTTGTAAATGCTGAAGATGGTTCAGTACCCCGGAGGGAATGATGGATATTGGATTTTACTCAGTATCATAACTGGAAATCTAATTTCTGTAAAATCGAGCTTGTGGCTTAGCACTGAATTATTCCACATATAGAGGGAAAACAGCTTGGCTGAGTGATATTTGTGCTTATGATGAAATTCAGTTAGGCATTGGTTTGAACTTGGACAAGTCCAGCTGAATCTTCCGAACGTGAGTACACGCAGGGACCTGAGTCCAGAGCATGGGTAAGTTCAGGCTAAAAGTAGAAAACATGGAGCACATTCCATGGCTTAACATGTAAGCAAACTATTTCATGCAGTATAGAGGCTTTAGGCTGCCAAAAGCAGGCACCTGCAGCCTCTTTCTGTTAACACATGCCTTGAGCTTTAGAGGCAGCATGGACCCCATGAATTTGAACTAGCAGGCAGCAGCAAAGAGTGAAGGCACACAGGACATGGTGATGAGTGTTCCTTGTAAGTTCATGTAATGGATATGTAAAGTTTTGCTATTACTACTGCATTTAGAAATGCAGGTATTTGACAGACTTGTGATGGGTAGAGTTATAATAATTTTATATAGATTGGGACCAAGAAAAAAGGAAGTCTGTTGGGTTTCATTTCCACTTGTGTTGCTGGCTTCCTCTGTAAGCTGGAGGGGCAAGTAATTGAAGAGCTCAGTGCGTCTCTGAGTTTCTTTACCTGTCAGTTGGGGGAATTACTTCACAGGGGGACTGGAAGTATCATTATAATGATAGTTACAATATGCTTTCAAATGCTAGGTAGAAAAGTGGGAGCGTTAACATGTACAAGAGAGAAAGAAGAAAGTAGGTTAGCCTGCCTGAGCTTGTCATGCTTCTACTGTGTCAGCAAACTCAGGGAGACAAGAGAAAGGAGAGGAAGAGAGATCAAAAGAATAGATTAAATTAAAAGTAAACAGGGAAAGTTAAAGTAGCAAGTAAGGAGTTGCACAGGACCTGTTCTGTGCCTAACTGCATTAACTTAGTCCATCATGTGCCAAGATCTTTGTCATCAGCAGCTCACCACCAAAAATCACAAGGCAGTCCCAGTTTCTGCCATGTGGTTTTGAGCTCCCATCAGCTCTTAGCTGGCCATGCTGAGGCTGCTCTGTGTATGAACAAAGGCCTTTTGAGGAAAGGGAGGGGTTATTCCCTGATGATGGGGAAAGCTGGGATTCATTTCCCTGGACTGATGTGGGACCTGGATGCTTGGAGACCTTCACTATGAGTAGGACTCGTTTTTGTGGCACCTTAGGATGTGATGTGCAGCTGCTCTGTATTGCGGTGGTGATAGCAGCAATAAGCAACAAGGGTTGTAGCACCAGATCCTTGCCTTGTACCCTTGGCACTGGGCAGTGGCAAGTGGCACATGCTTAGAGAAAAACTGTGTAAAAGTGGGGTTTAAACCTCCTCTCAGCTCTTTGGCAATCTGTACTTTAGGGACTGCCCAAAGCACTTGCTGAATCTGGTGTGATGTGCAAGGCTAATGTTGGACTTTCTGTATGGACATGAGAGAGTTCATTTACCTTTCTGTGCTTGCAGTGATACTTCTCTGAAAGCTGCTAGTTACACAAAGCAGCAGCACTGGGAGCCTCTTGGAGCCTGCACTCTTTTCCTCCTTCTTTGTTGCAGGGGGAGTAAAAAGTCTCTATGTGGGATAACTGTTTCCTCCGAGCTTTGTCAACACGTTCACACTAGGTTGGGCTTCTGCACAAACGTTTCCCTCTGCTGCTAAAAGTCCATGTGTGAGGAAGGCAGCTCTGTAATGTGGTGCTGTTGTACATCATGTTGCGGTAGCTCAAACATGGTGCTGTCTCCTCTTGGAGGGCAGATTGGACTGATTGATTTGCTGCCTCCCCATTTGTGCTCTTACAGTATGGATTCAGTTTTGGAAGTGGTGAATGTGTGTTGTTGCTGCTGTTTGGCATCTTTCAATGAACAGGCTACTTGAGTGCTCTCTCAGCTTTTTGGACACAAGGAAGAGACATGATCTTTCCTTTTCTGTCCTTTCCTCACCCTGTTTATTTTCAAGACATGCTCTCCTGGGTGGTTAAGATGACCAGGCATAGTTCTGAACTGTAGTTCTATCCTATTTAGTACAATCTGTTCTGTCTGATCGTGAAGTAGGCCAAGCAATCTTCATATGCAAATTTTCCTTATAAAGTAGACTAAGAAAAACAGAAAGCATGTATAGGGGAAAATTCTTGACAGTCAATATATGAAGGGTTAGTTATATTTTTACAGCATTGTAGGTCAAACGCTCAGCTGCTGAAAGCAATCATCCCAGCTGTAATCTTCTTTAACTGTATCCAGTCAGAAAAGAGGAAAAATTGTTTTTCTGCCTTTGAAGAATGGAAATATCTTTTTCCATACCCACTTCAACCTGTTTTACTATAACAGATTCTGGACCCACTCAGCAAAATCATCACAAGCAAAGTTTGATGGAAACAAATTGCACCAGGAAGTTAATCCTAAAACTGCCTTTTGCATCTTCAGCAGCTGGGTAGGTTTTGTTGGCAAAGTTCTCAATTTGCATGCTAAGCCTCCTCAGCCTGCCTTATCTGTGGCAGAGCTGGACTGCTTGGAACCATGGGCTATAATCTTATTTTTACACACGGTCAGACTGTTTTACTGTGTGTCATCTGAAATGCACCCTTCCTTTGTGAAAACCACAAGGTTCCGCTTAAGTGCTGGAGAACAGTAAGTTTTCAAACGGACTGATCAGTAAATTAGAGTGGAAGGAACATGGCAGCAACCTCGTGGAAAACAAAGAGGAAGTTGGCATCTGTCAGAGACCTTATTAACGTAAGCGCCCATTCCCAGCCAGCTGAAGTGAAAAACACCTATGCTGGGATATCACAACCCAAATGCAGGAAAGCTAGTCACATTAAGTGTGGAGGGCAGGCCTTGAAGCACACACATCTCAAAGACATTAGGAACAAAACATAGCAAGTGTCATTTGCTTTGTGATCTGCAAAATCACAAAATCACAGTGTGGGGCAGAGGAAGAGGGCAGCAGAATCATCAAACTGCAAAGAAATGGGGTATGGAAAGATTTTAATGCAAAATTGAGCCACTTGGATGCATAGTAGCAAGAACATCTTGGTCATAATTTAGTTGACTTGTGTAGTGGTGGTGTTGAGGATCTGCATAAGGTCTGTAGAGAGATACAGTGATGAAGTAATGGGATGGTCTCCATCTTTTAAAACTTGCCATCTGCAGAAGGAGGTTATTTCACCCAAGAAAATGTTTTGGAAGGCACGGAGCTTCAGAGTCATCCAAGTGGCTGAGGATTTTGGTTACTATTTCTCTACATTAGAATCAAATGACCTGAGGAGGTTGATCATCATCATAGACACAAGTGAAATAAGGAGATTACATTGCACAAATGCTCTCTTGCTCAGGTCTTTTTGCCCGGTATGGTGATACTTGTATGACAGCAGGGTAAAGAGCTGAAGTGCTATTCTTGGTTGTACTGTACAGATATGTGGGATGTTGTATAACAGAGCTCACGTTAGTCCCTTTTATTTTTGTCCTAGTCATCGTGAATAACAATCTAAATCATACAAAATAAAGGGGAACTTGAGAAGAAGGTTATCCTGAGGAAAGGGCTCAGGGGAGATAAAGGTGACACATCACTTGATACAAACCAGATGATTAATGGTGAGGTTTGTAACTCCTACTTTGAAATGTTAGCATTTAATGCAAATGTGAGCTACATCAGAGAAGATAATATTTTGGCTTCTAATTCAGAACTGTATATGGGAAGTCAGTAGTACCTATTGTATGAAAGAAAATTGGAGTTATTGAGACACCCTCCCAGCCTCTTTATTTCCTGAATGCATTCATTATAATGTGCTTAGTTGGTTGATTGTTAGTGATGCCATAAAATAGAGGCTATACCTGGTGTTTACAGACTTCTGCTTGTTTGGGTGATTCCTTGATCATGCTGTATATCTGTTTCCCCTTCATACCATCTTATGAAGATGTCAGACCATCAGTAGTTGAACAGCCCGTTTCTTGTTCTCTTAAAAGACTATGTTCTCTTCTGTGCTTTTGTGCAAACCAAATGGCAGCCACTTTTCTATTTCACTAGTGGTACCTAAACAGTAAGGAAGGCTGGACACTAGCCAATTCATTTAAGTCTCTAGAATAATAGTTTGCTCTCTAATGAATAGTCTGGCTTTAAATCTCTCCATTCAATTGTGGTGGCACTCCTGAAGTTGACAGGTACTTATAAGATACTGAGGAAAGGTCATTTGTTGGGTGTTAGTTTCATTGATTTGTCCAGAGAACATTCTAGTCATTCCTCTCTGCTCTTGGAAGGAAACAAAAAAAAAGGGACAAAAATCAGGCAGAAAATTCATCAATTTTCTCATATTTGCTTCAGAAGTCACAAATAACCCATTCCTGGTAAGCAGTTTCCTTCTTTTCTGCCACGAAGTCTGGGTCTATCCAATATTAATGTATTGGTGGCGCATTATTTGTGTTGGTAGTGCAGCAGCTGAATCTGGGGCTCTGTCAGTTCAGTTTTGTAAGCATATCCAGGAGTCACTTTCTGGCCCTATGAGCTTGTAATGCCAATAGCCCTGAGACAACAAAGCAAATGGGGCAGGATGGATTGGTTTTTTGTTGTACAAATGGGGAAAGATTTGATGATTTGCCCAGCCTCACACAGGGAGTCTGCAACAGAAGAAAATAACTCATGGACTAAGCACTGTCGTAACTGTAGGACTACACACTGAATGCCTCCACTTTGGTTCTTTCCTGTGTATCCTAGAGACATATACAGGTGTGTTGCTTGATAACACTGTCTCCATGGACACTTGTGAGTAAATGATTTCCTGTTTGTATGTCTGGCAAATGTAATGCAATTCAGCTTCACAGTCAGCATCATCTTATTCTGATCAGGGAAACTGAGGCAAGCAGCAAGGGAAGGTTTTGCCCCAGATGTCAGGTATATGAGCTAATCTTGGACTGGAATCTAGGTGCTCCGTGGGACTAGCTTGCAGTGAGCTGGAGTAACTCTGCTGTTACTAGATTTATTGCTTACTTCATCCTTTTCCCCCTGTACCAATAAATCAAATGCTACCATTTTCTTCCTGAAGCTGGCACTTAATGAACTTAAAAGCAATCTGAGGAAGGAGTCCTGTAGTACAAAAACTGGCTGTGCTAATGCCCTGTTTCATTTACAAAAGAGCAGGAGCAGTGGCAAAGTCATTTTTGCTCTAACTAATTTACTTTAGACTGCAGCCACACGCAGGAGCTGCCAGTCACATATTTCAAGAACTGGCTTCTTGATGCCCAGGAGAATAAAGCCTGGAATGACTTGGACATTCCTTTAACCATGCTGGCAGGGAAACTGAGGCAAGCAGCAAGGGAAGGTTTTGCCCCAGATGTCAGGTATATGAGCTAATCTTGGACTGGAATC
>JBCJKH010052312.1:106286-125216 GCA_039877255.1 Loriculus beryllinus
GAGCTGTTAGGGAGCACCTTTTAAAGAGGTATGAACGCAATTCCTATTGATGAACTGTGTGCATTCTACATGATTTTTGTTCAAAATGATACTAGCAAAAAGCTTTGGAGAACTGATGCTTTCCTGTTGCTTCACAAGTCCTAATTACTCCTCTCTCTCCTTTTTACCCAGTGTGTTTTTCCCTCTTGCTTTGGTTTGGTTGCAGCCAGGGATGGCAGAATGCATGGCTCTCAGGTGGTGCAGCATGAAGCTGCTCAAAACCAAACCAATACCTGTAGCAGTTTTAATTCCTAGAGGACAAAGCATTCAGTGTTATCCCTGTTAGAAGGAAGCGAAGGACTGGGGAAAGCAAGTGACTTGTCACCCAGCAAAATGATAGTGTAACTGAAAATGAATCAAGGTCTCTTGATGCAGAGAAATTGGTCAGACAGCAGCATTTTCTCCAGGGTACAGAATGGAAAGTCTATTTCAGAAATTGGTCATTTTAGACATCAGACAGTACTGGGGACCGAAGGTTGTTTTGTAAGGAAAAAAGCCCTAGTCCAGGGATGACTGAAGTCACTGAATTGTTTCCACTGCTTTCTGTGGGAGCAAATCTTTGTTTAAAAGTGGTTGCTAACAGGCAAGATAACACCTGATGAACTGTTTCCCATCTCAGTCCTCAGGCTCTGCAATAAATACTGCTGTTCACTTAGAGCATGGTCAGCTGCTAGATTTTCTATGGTCAAGTGACTTCTTTTTGAAGGAGGAGGGAAGAAGAAATGGAGGTGAGGGCAAATTACAGCAGCAAGCAGCAAAGAAGTGGAAGAAAGAGGAAGCAGAGTGTATTTACTTCTCACCTGCTCCAAATTACCCTGCAGCAGAATGTGGTGGGACAGGAGGTTGTGCAGCCAGTGTGCTGGGAACAAAAGGCTTTTCTGACTCAAGGTGGAAGCTCTGCTGCAGCTCTCTGTCTCAGGGTTTTGGTTACACCAGACAGATGCACACTACGGAAAGGTTCAGAAAAGGCTGGCCCACAAGACTGGGAGATGTTTTTCTCCCTAACAACACTCAGGCTGTGTCCTGCCATTGCTGGTCAGTGTTTTGCTTGCAGGCTAATGTTACAGTTGTACCAGAACTCGTTCCATATTGGCTTTTGATCCTGAGAGAATGGGAAAAATCTGGTCAATACGGTTCTCATTAGCCAAAAAAGCTGTAACATGCTGGAGTCATTAGTAGTTTGTTGATTGAGTTAACCATGCAAGGCGGGCTGCAATTGATCATCTGCATTCTCATTAAATATGCCAGTCTAGGAGAGTTTGTTATGAAACTAGTTGGAGTACGTGAGGAGTCTTGGTTGCAGCCAAGAGCACCACTTTATATCTTTATACTTAAATCTCAGCCTGTGTAGTTAATATCAGAGATGGGACTGAGGTGTAACATAAAAATAGCCTTTCACTAAAGTCTTACTACTCAGGGTCTTGTTTCAGCTCAACATGGGGAGAGAGATTGGGGCTGAAACTTGAATCCCCATCTAAACTTTCTTAGTGCTGCAAGAGGCAAGGGAAGTGGTGAGGGTCTGTGGCTAGAGGATTTCCATTTGGAACTAAGTAGGTATTTGAAGGAAGGAAGCATTGCTGTGCTTCATTTAAAGATAATGAGGTATAATAAACCCTAACCAAAAGTCAAATTCACTTTGTCTTTGCGTTGTTCTTAAGACAGTCAATAAGTTAAAAAGATAGATATAGAGAGAGGTGACAGAATTTCGCTTTCAATAAATGGGTGAACAGGAGTTGCTGAAGAGTGTTACCTTGAAAATATATCGGGATCACTTTAAACCTTGTCTATGTCTTTCAGCTTTTGAAATGCTGAAGATCACATCTTGAGGGAATTTGTTAGAGCCTTTGAAGTATTTTTATGTTAGGCCCCTATGGCAGAAGATTGTACAGATCAAGAAAGTCCCGAGTAGATTTATTCACAGAAAATGCATTTAAATTACCCATTTATACAGGCACACATTCTTCATTTATAGCCTGGTGTCTGGTCTCTGAAATCCTCCCAAGAACTGAGGTCATAAGAATCTGAAAACGAGCTTCTGTACACCATACTTCTGGCCTTTCAGATGCAATGTAATCTGTACTGTGTGGTAAATTGGACACAATTCAGAGAAGAGCAACAAAAACAATTAAGGGAATAGAGGAACTGACTTACATGGGAAGATTAAAGGCATTACAAATTTGTGGCTTGGTGAAGTCAAGACTACTGCAAGTCACTGGAAGTTTCTGGAGACAGGAATGCAGCTTCAAAATCCCCGTTCTTGTCTAAACCTGTTTTTGTTTTTGTGTTTGTTTTAAAGCAAAGTCTTTTTAGAGCACTGTCCTTCTCTGGTGTAACTTACCACAGTTCCAGTAAAAACAATGGAGCAAAGGGATCTGTGCCAAATTAGACTGTCTAAAAACGCGGTCCTTCTGCTTTTTAAAACAGGCAACAGCAGGAGTGGGATCAGTAGTTTGGTGTTGTAAATCCCGCAAGTTCATTTCTGGAATATTCAGACTACAGAGTGCTTAAATGCAGAAGATATTCAGACATCTTCCTTCTGTAGAACCACTGCCTTTGCTGATGCTGTTCTGCAGCAAGAATGGTTATGAGCGAAGCTGGTACTAGAAAGCTTAAAATTGAGTTTAATGCTTGAGCTCAATATTGGCAAAAAGATGGACTGAAAGGACCCTCTGTTAAATTCTGATTCGCATGCTCTCACAGAAACACAGGGAGCTTTTAAGCCAGTAAAATCTAATATACTCACAGAAAATGGAGGGACATTGCCATGAGAAGCTGCAGGTGTAATCCACCAGTGAATGTATATGACGTGCCTCCTTCTGTGCACCATTTGCACAGAGGAGCAGTCTATAAATACCCCAATTAGTGAGTGCAGCTAGTTGAAGTAGGGTATAGCAGCTCATGTTTTCAGCCTTAGAAACCCTTAGTTCTGTCCTTGCTGAGTTGATCAAGATGGTGGCCACTTTGCAGGCACAAGGAGCGGATTGTTCCCGATGGTCCATGGGGATTGAATTACAGTGAGACTGAGCAATTAAAACTGTGGGCTGACTCTTAGGAAAATTAAGTGTGAAGCTCATTGTGCTGTGAAATAATCTCAGAAGGGAAGTGATGGAGTCCCTGTTGCTTGGGATGTGGTACTTTTCATAAGGATGGAGTGTTAATTGAAGCATTATGGCCAAATTTTAACAGTGAAGTTAATTTCTGGCTCCATTGCATGCTACTTGTTCCAGCTGGGGAGGGATTTATTCTGTCCCACGGCCGAAGTGCAGTGGGACTTGGCTGCACATGGAGTTCAGGAGCTCACACCTTTCACATAAGTGATTGCTTTTATGAGATGGGTGGAGTTGCTAGGAGCAGAAGATGAAGTGCGGTAGCTTCTGGATGGAAGTTGCTACAGATACCAGTTTCCATTTTAATTTATGTGTGATCTTCACTGAGGATGAAAGTGGCCAAAGCTCTAAAACATAAATAGGACTAATCTGCAGTCTTTCCAGTTGCACCAAAAAAAACATAAGCACTAAAAAGGAGTCATCTGTGGAGACTGTGCTGCTCTGTTGCCTTCATCCTGATTTCTCTGGGTCAGGAGCGAGACACAGTGACCTGCCACATCCCTCATCATCCCTTTGATATCCAGATTCATGAATGAATAGGAAAAAGAGGAAAGCACACCCTCCTGAAATGAGTGTTTGGAAAAAGGGGATTTTGAGTGTGTGAATGAGGCGAACAGACAGGAATACCGAATGTGGACCGAAGATGCCAGGGGAATTGTTTCCATAGAAACACAACCATGGAGGCTCACATGGTTCCCCCATCTCAGACTTACAAATTCACATTATTATCTTAATGGTCAACATAATGGATTGAAAAGAGGTAGGTGATTAGTAAAATTTGATCCAAGTTTGTTGCAGATGTAGGGAGCATTGTGCTGAAGTCTCTGTCTGAGTGCAACTTAGAATGGCTCATATGCTGAGCATGTATTGCTCTGATTTGCTGCACTAAATCAGGATTAACTCCCCAGCAGTGAATAGTGTCCTACTGGTATCAAACAAAGGGAATCAGACCTGGTTTCTTTTAATTAACTTGAAGAAAAAAGGTCTACATTTGTTTCTTGATATATTGTTCTTTCACCTTTGTAGTCCAGTCCTTTTTGCATGGCTGCAGACATAATCTTTTGCATGTAAATCAATACCATTCAGAAATGCCTCAGGAAATATTGTTCTGAAATGTACTCAATGGAAGCACATGCCTTTCTGTGCCAGAATTTATGAGGGGCCCTGGGAGTCTGTTTTCTTCATTTGCCCATGGAAATATTTCTCCTCAGAAAATCCAAGATGTTTAATACTAATTTATGTTGTTCCAGCCCCTTCAAAGAAGCCGGAAGTGGTGGTTTTGCATTGTACTGGTAGGCTTCTGAGTGTAATATGGATGATGCCATGTTTAAATGAGTAAGCTTTAGTAACATTAAGAAAAGGCATTTATGAAATGAAGGTGTTCTAGGTTTTCATGTGTGGCACCTCAAGGATCTCTGCATGATCTGCCTTCTGTTGTGTATAGGGTTGCCAGCTGAGGTTCTTGTGTGGCACTGTTGACCAGTTCTGCACAAGCAGAGTGGGTTGCTGCTATGCTTTAGAAGCTGCTGTTAAGATGGTAGGTATTTCTGACTTGCTGGGAAGCAGGAAGGATGAGAAACATCCTGTGGGAATCCTAAATATTAGGGGTTTCTTGCCCATTAACCAAAATGTAGCCTGGTAGCTCCCATAAAACCCGCAAAGCAACACCCATAGAGCAGTCAAATTCCATACGGGAGAAGAGGCTTAACCACATAATCTAGGTTGGAGCAACCCCAAATGAAGCAGTGAGGATTCAAAGCATAGTGCAGATGTGTGGCTTTGCGCTCCTCTCTGTGAAAGCCCAGGGTGGCCTGGCCATCTCCTGTGATTCCAGGGTTTAATTTGGGCTGAGCTGACTTGGTCTGTCTGATTTTTAAAGCAGCCAAAGCTTCACAACCCACAGGCTTCATCTTTAATGTTAGTTATTTGTGCTCTTTTTAGACTTGACTGTGGAGTGGATGAGAGGAGCAGGAAGTGGAGACAGGACAATTTTGTATATGATTTCCAGTAACTTATGATGTTGGTAAGCAACAGTCCTATTATCCAAGACAGTAACAGCTCTACAGCCAGAAGAAAGTGTGGTGTTATCTTTCTGGGTGCATGTGGGGAAGAAAGCAAAATAAAAGCTAACAGTATGGGGAAGACAGCTCCCATCTTTCCTCCTGTCTTCCCAGCTTCTCAAAGCCAAAAAGTTGCCAAAGACCCTCTAAACCTTAAGACTAGCCCAGCTCCAGGCTGGTCTCTTGATAAGCACACATAGTGCTCCTGCAGCTCCAAGAGGAAAACATCTGAGGTTTGGGAAGGGTCAGCCAGAAATGACATAGCTGCAAATATGAAAGGAAATCAAAGAACTGCAGGGTTCCACCCAGGAGAAGGGAGAGCAGGAGAGGCAGCCGGGCCAGCCAGCACTGAAACAAGATGAATAGGAAGAGACGCCCAGAGAGAAGCATTTTTCCTCTCCAACCTCGTGTGTGTGAATTCGCTGCTAACCTTGACCCATGCTTTCACTTACCTTGTTTTGAAATGCCCTCCCTTGAACTAATTTGTGAGACTGCTCTTCCAGTGCTCCTCATTCACGTGGTTTTGTGGTGAATTGAGTAATGCTTGGTATTAAGAACCTGGATTGCAGAGCGAATGTGTCAGTAGCACTGAGGCACCCTATTTTAGTTGGAACCTGTGCATGGTACCGTCATTTATAATGGAAAGTGGAAGTGTTTCTGCATGTCCGTACATTAAACCTGCAAAGTGTTTGCCATTCAGGAAGCACATTGATTCCCTGATGGGTTTCCTTTGTTTCTCCCATACTGTGAGTTTCTTTTCCATGCTGTAGTCTTCTAGGACTTTGCTGAGAGCAAGGTAGCATTTACAACAGCATGTAAATGCCTTGGACTTCCTATTTTAAACAAAACAGTGCTAAAGGGCCACAACTTGAAAGGTAGTCAGTTGATAATGGCAGGGATAGGTTAAAAATGATATGAAAGCAAACACAAAGGAAAGACTTCTGAAATAAACAAGAATTTTGTGCTTCAGTGTTGCAGAACGTTCAGTGAGGTCCCTAGTATGGTCTTTAAGACCCTAAATGCCTTTAAACTGCTGGTGACTTGAAAACCCATTGCACTGGTTTTGGCTGGGAGAGAGTTAATTTTCTCCTTAGTAGCTAGTGTGGGGCTATGTTTTGGATTTGTGCTGAAAAGACAAGGATGCCCAGCAATCCTGCCTCCAGTGCTGTCATTTTTGGGGACATACCACCACTCCTGATTTCCCAAAGCAAGGAGAGAAGAGGTGCAGTCTCTTCCCAAATCCAATCTCTGAACAAACATCCACTCTGTCGTCAAGGTTATTGGTAAGCAGAGTTGTTAGTTTACTCAAGGCTTTTTGTCCATCAATCAGTGAGGAGTGTAGCTTGGACCAACTTTGTCAAGCTTTTAATCTGAGGTGACTTTCTGTTACTGATCTTCTCTGCATACGAAATGTAATTGGTTGCCAGCTCACACTTCCCTGACCCATCTCCAAAGCTATTTCATTTGATTGTGTTAGGTGATCTTTCTGAAATTATGTCTTGATTTTTATCTGAAATCCATTGATAATGGTTATTTAAGCTCTTTCTGTGCTCTCTGGTTGTTTTAATTTCAGGGAGTACATTGAGGAGTTTAAGTATGTATTAGTTATCATATTGATGGATCAGCCAAGCAGGAACATTTGGAAATTCGCATATTCCTTTTCACTGACCTATGATATTTGAAAGATAAGCCTCTTGCATGCCATTAGCGGTTTGCACATCTATAAACATTTCTCAGTATGTTTAGATTTTATTTTGGAATAGTTTGAGTATGTACATGTAGATTTTTCCTTTAATCCATCCAAGAATATTAATTGCCCATTTGGTTTGCTGTTTGCCATTTATTTAATACTTTTTCCTTTAAAGCAGTATTGGTTTAGTTTGTGCTGAATCAAGTACACTGGAGAAAGCAAGTAAGATCTAATCACTGAGAGCTCAATCTGAGCAGTTGAAACTGGCTAAAATTTGGTAACTTGATGGAGTGTGATCCAAGGAGATCTTGTCAGTCTTTAGCAGAGATGATCCAGAAGTAGAATCAAATAGAACTGTATTTCCTTCCTCTCCAGGAGTGTTGTGAGGCTTAATTCACTGGAGTTTTGCAAATCACTTCATGATCCTTGCATAAAAAAAATGCAAGAACACAGAGAAATAGGCATAAGAACACAGAGCTTTAGGCATGTAAAGAGTATTCTTCTCTTTTTAAATTTCACAAGCAAGTAAGTCTCCCTACACTACCTCTCTAGATTCCCGGCAACGACATTAGGAGTTAGATCTGGTCCTTGGACAGAGAATTAATCTGGATCCTTGTTACAAAACACATCTCTCAAGTGAAACTTTTGCCTATATTTTTTCCCAGAAGATTCTTGTCTTTCAGTCCAGAATTTTATCAGCAATTCTTATGCTAACAGGGGTCAGGAGATGAGATGTTTCTCACGTTACACTTGAAGCTTCTCATGAATAATGGCCTGTATCACCTCTATTGTCTCTCCAAAACATAAGCAACCAGACATAAGGCCAGAGGAGAAATTTAAAGAGTGCTGAATAAGCCAGCAGGGCAGACCAAGAACCAAGATAGTCAAAGAGTGAAACAAATACAAGGTAGAGCAGATGGTTATTTGGGGAAATATCTGAGCAGATTAACTACTAGGCAGCTAGAGAATGAGTCAGTCTCTAGTTAAAAAGTATCCTGGAATCTTCAGAGTGAGATTAAGAGAAGCACAGATGAAGATCACTGTAGACAAAATAAATTAGAGGTCATTATTCCCTAGTGAATTTTCTTAAGTAGAGCACATCAGGCTTTTCACAGGAATCTGAGGGGGGCTGCCATACTTAAGACTATCACTTACTCCTGTGTAAGGGCAATCTGTCCATTTGGAAGCAATTTCCCCCCATCAGGATTTTTTCCTTCTCTTCTTTATCAAATGAATTTGTCTTTTTCATCCTCATATATATGTGTGTGTGTGTGTCTATATTGTGTATGGAATAAAAACAGCTGCAGTTTGAGAAGGATGGTAATCCCCAAATACGTGGCATTGGAAATTGCCATCATGGAAAACTTAATTCCCCGCTAGCCTTCCAATCTTTTTTGTTTTATTTCAGTAAAACTGCAGCTGCCATCTGATTTGTATTTATATATGCTCTTTATAGATATTAATGCAATAACAGATTAAACCTAAAGTAACTGTTACTACACACAGAAATCTCAGGGTCTGATCTTGCAAATACTAATGCCTCTGAATAACTTTAATCTTGTGCATTGTATATTTGAATTTAATGGGGACTCTTGCATGCCAAAGTGTCTCACATATGCGAATGTTTGCTGCAACTTCAGACTTTCCCCATATGTTGATGTCAATTTGTTTTTGCAACCTCAATACGGTTTAGAAACCTAAGTCTCTGATCACGGTTTGTATATGTTTTATCAGTTCTGCAGGCTTCATTGTATCCTATTTTCAGTTGAGCCCTCACTACTGTTAATGAAACCACCTACTTCTATCAGGCTAAATTTGGTTTACAAGGGGTTCTTCAGGCACTTTCTTTGAGGTCTGAGCAAGCTCATAGGTAACACAAGTTGCAGAGCTGTGACACTATTTATTGCAGTACCATCTTCTCACCATGCATTCTGAAGGTGGATTCCTAAAAGAAACTGGATTGTAAAACTTGGGAAATCAGATGATAGCCCAGTAGCAATTTTAGTGCTTGTAAAACCAGCTGAAACAGTCCAGGAGTTGTATCAAACTTCTCTAGTATAGCTGGCTTCTGATCTCTGTGTAAAGGCTCAAGGTAAACTGAAGAGTTCAGACTCACTGTGTATGTTCTGTAGGGTCTTCTTTTCTGTCTAGAGAGGGGCTTAGATGCCAAAACCTGTGTAGAGGATATTAGTTTTCTCAGATTTCCACTAGAATATAAAGTTTTGATAAATCCACTTCAAGACCAAATGTGGTTGGTCTCAGAATACTTCTGGGGAAAACAAAAACCTGTTTCTCGAGCAATTAATACACAGGTATTTAAAATCATGCACATCCTACAGTGAGCTAAAGCAGCCTGTAATCCTTATATTCTGCTTTTGAAGGTACGAATAACACAGTGCGTAGTCAGCCTGTTGTATTCTGCTGCAGAAGACTGCCGAGTCAAAACAGCAGTGGTTGGTTTTGAGTTCGGTAATAATGGTAATTTTACAAGCTAATGTAAGGGTAATAAAGTCTTCCATAAGGCAACTACTGTGACCATCAGGAAAGTTTTATTTCCCTAGGTTCAATAGTTTACATGTGACTAATGTACTCTCAGAGAAGAAGTGACTTCCATTTAAAACATGCAGGAGCTTACTTGCAGGAACACTGATGCAAACACTGTCTTTGCAGTTAAGGCTCACTAACCATTGGCATAAATCTGATCAGCATCTGATAGTACCTCAAATTATCCCACTTCTCAGCTTTTGCATGAATAACTTGTTTCTTAGCTCACAGAAGTGTAAAGAGATTTCTTCTTCTCTGTATCCTGGCATTATTTAAGATTAAACTCCTTATAATAGTCATCTCCATATCTTCCAAGACCAAATATACATATGCGTGTGTGTATACGAGTGTAGTAGAGGTAGAAGAACAATAAAAAGGTAAGAAAAAAGGTAACAGATACAAGAAAATGATTAGGCACTTGACATAAAGAAGATATTTGCTTAAGTAGCATAAATAACATTGTCCATAACCTCTTTCTCACAAGTTTCCACTCCTGAGATGTTAGAGTAATGCATGAGACATTAGTCTGTATGTCAGAAAATTGTGTGGGACAGTTGACATACTGCCTGTTGAGATGTTTTCTTTTCAAATTACATAGAATAATTAAGAGTTTTGTCAGGTTTGGGTTGCTACATCCCTGTGTTAGTCATACAAGGGAGAGTATCAGTCTTGTCTAATTTTATATGTCTAAATATTAGTGGTTTAGGGCTATGCTGGTCAGTCCTATCTCTTTGTAACAGGTGGGGAGAAAGGAGCATGTCCGGAGAGTGAATGATGTTAGCTATTTTAGAGCCTGTGTTAGGAAGAAGTCAGTTGCGTATTGGGTATGTTGCTCTTTCTCTTCACTGTAGAGGGAGACTACCTGAATCATGTCAGCAACCTGTTTTTTTGGTCAAAAGTTGTATGAGATAGTGTAATGCTGCTATTTTGAAAGTTGTTTAGTTGTTGAAATATGCAGATAAAGGTCCAGTCTTGTTGCTGTTAATGAAATGCCTGAGAAAACACCCCTGATGAGGGAACAAGAGCTAATTGCTTCTGTCTGGATGATGATGGACTATTGTCTACTCCTTTCTGAGCTGGGTGGGACTGATGAGTACGTAGGGTGGTGGTTATTGCTCTCTGCTATGGAGCAGCCTCCGCATTTCGTTGACCTGTAGAGCAGCTGGGAGTCTGCTATGCCTCCAGGGTTAAACCTCCAGGAGGCGCAGTGGAAAACTAAATCCATTGGAGAGCTGTTTTCACCAAGCCCCATGGCTTTGAGTGGAGATCCCAGCAGGGACATCAGGAGAGGCCAATTAATAAACTCCTTTCTCCCTCCGTGTGTTTTCTTCTCCTGTTTCAGATGGGCCTGAGGACCGGAGCTTGTCCTCAGAGCACCACGCATACTGGAAGCTACATTCTTGTATAAATTGGGAACAGAACTGGCCACCAGAGATTGGAAATCTGGCAGGCAGAGCTGATTAGACATGCTCAGAAGAGCTTGCAGTTTCACTGCTGCCTGCCCTTTGGGCTTGCAATGAAAAACAAGGCTGAGCGCTGCCAATATTTGTATATGTGATTCTATTGTTTTATCTGAGGATGAGATCAGCCCAGAACAAAACTAAAGCGCTCTGGTTTTTTATTCCATGGCATCATGAGGAATGTGAAGCTGGGATCACCCCGCTCCACCCTGATCTTTGACTCCTGAACCAGTGCTCCTCATCCTTTTTTGCATTCCATTAAAACACATTGTCCTTTCAAAAGGATCCTGTGCCTCTCTGTCTCATTTAGGTGCCTGGGAAATGTACAATTGTCCCCATACACATCCCCGCCTCTTGGAGAACTCCACCCTTACTTGAGAACTTAAACCATGCCTGACCTCTTCCAGCCTTGTAATCCCATATGCATCCTCAGAGATTTTATTACCTAGATGATCTTTAAAGGTCCCTTCCAACCCAAACCATGCTCTGATTCTATGATTTTACTTACCTTCACATTTTCCTTTATCTACCTTTTAATAATACTGTGTTGTCAGATAATCATTTGTGAAATGCAGGTATGAAATATACCTGCTTTCACTTTGATGGAAAGGAGTGATTGCAGTGCTACAGTTTGAATAGGGATTTGGAAACAGCTAAGGGTAGGATTCCTAGGAAAGGAGACACAGGGGAGTTTTTACAGGTGGAGGCTGACTTGTAGCATCCTTGTTGAATTGATTGTTTTAATGCTGAAATGTAATTGTAGAATTAATCATGTGCCGGAGCAGCAGGAGCGTTGTGAAGGTGTCTTTTTAGTTACTATTTCAGGAGAAAGAAGGAAATTGAATAATGACTATTTAAACATTGTAATTAGTAGGGATTGAACCCAAGACTATGGTAGCTGAAGGTCTGTGTTTTGGTGACTAACTTTTGCATCCCACCTCATGGGAGAAGGTCTGACTCCCAGAGCTCGGATTTGGTCATGACTTTGAGCAGCCCAGGTGGAATTTCGTGTGCCTGTTTGTACATCAAGAAGACAGGTAGCTGACTTCCTCTGGTGACAGGGGCTAACAGAGGCTCTGCAGCTTTTGTAGACAGATGCATTACCATAAGGCCAGATGCTGGCACTGAACAAGACAATTATAGAAGCCTTCTCTTCATCAAATTCATTTGCAGTGGTCACTCCCAAAGCTCCTTTGAGAAGTGTGAGATAAAGAACCCTAAGGATACCTACTGAAAGCTTGTACAGACACATTAAAAAAGAAGAAAAGAAGGAAAATATCAGTGTGTAAGTCTGTCTGCAGCTACAGCAGAGGGAAGCAGATGTAAACAAGCCTGCCCATGCCTCCTGAAGCTCTGTTAGCTCCTGGAAGACAGCCAGCGCTGAAATAATGACTCGAGGCGGCACCCCTTTCTCCTCTCTGCCTGACCTACTAGCAGACAAGACATTTGTATGTTATTAAGCTGTGGAGCACATACTGTGCTTTGCAGCTGGACAGTGCAGGGCAATGTTGAGAGCTGTAAATCTCCAGTCACGTATTTGCTGTGAGGCTCTTGTATAATGTCAGAAATATTCCCTCAACTCCTGCAGCCTCCCTGGGCATTAAGACACCTCCCTGGGCAGAGATGCTGACTTATGCACAGAAGCTGGTTGGGATTGTTGTCGATGTAATGTGTCCTGCAAGGCAAGAGAAGTGATCTGGGCTGACTTCTAGCCTGAGTGCTGGTTGGACCTTGGAGTACGTGTGCTGCAACTACACTCTGAAATCTGCTCCTCTCAAGTGTGGTGGGATCCCAAACACTGATGCCTGTGTGCTCTATAGAGGGAGGGTAGAATACAATGACATACAATATAAATACTTTGTGTTTAGCTTTGCAGTCAAAGCTTTGAGTTTTACAGTTTTCTCATCCTAGATTTCTTCTTTTCTTATTTCTTTACCATGCATTCAACTCCTACGTTTTAATTGTAAATTAATTGTCTTTGCTTCTACATGATTGAGTTATTTATTGTTCTTGTGGGCATCTCTCACTGTGCTTTAGCTGCAGCTATTTCGCAGCTCAGATCATAGGTATGGTCCCATTTCACTTTTTTGTGGTGTTTTCAGTTGCCCTTCTAGGTGCACAACCCTGCAGCCTGTGTCCGACTCTATGTGTGGCATGGCCGGGTATGCTCAGATGCAGCATTAATAAGGCATTTTTTATCAAGGTGCTGCTGAAATTCAGAACTGCTGAGATTTCATCATAGATGATGTTAAGAGGCAAAGTCAGAAATGATCTTTTACAAGCACTTTTTGATATTTGAAAGGTTTGATGAAGTGAACCTTAGATAACTCCCTTGTTTTCTGTGGTTCCATTTCTTGTTTTCTCTCATAAAGATTTCTTTTCATTTGCTAGAGACTTCCAAAATACACAACCTCCCTGAAGGTCTGTTGCTCCAAAAAGAAGGTCTTTTTGTAGGTTTTGACCTGGCTCCATCTCCTGTTACAGCTGCAGCTTCTTTCCTTTGAGGTAAAGCCAAAGCTGCTGAGATAAGTGTCAGCGCTGGAGATTGAAGGCTTCATCTGATCCAGAGGAAGGTTTAATGTTGGTAGAGGCAGTTTATGTCCAGTTTCCTGTCCAAGGCAACACAACAGGATCTTTCTGTAGGCAAGATGTGTGTTTCATCACTTGTGACCCACCCTTGTCTCCTGCAAGATCCTCCAAATCATTCCTTCCTTCTAAACTGCTCATCAGGCTCAAGGCAGTAAAGCCTTTTGCCTTGAACTCTTATTTCCCTGCATGACCCAGAAAGGAGAGACCTGGTAGCTTTTTAGGAAGTGTGTGGCTGAGTAATATTCAAAGCCAGGCTATTCTGTAAGTCCAGCATTTTGAGGCCAAAATGCTACCTTTTAGAAGAAAAAGACAATTCCAAATAAAATCCTTTTAATAGTCGCAACTTTCTGGTTAATTGCAGTTTTCTCTTTCCTGTAGTGTTGGGCTTCTCCAAACAATACCCACAATGTTTGCAGTATAAGGGGATTGCAGAGTGCTTGGCAGCTCCGTTCTGCAAAGCCTCGGTGATTTTTGTCATTGATCCAAGCTCTTATGCTAGTTCACTGGTGTGAGGTCACTCTAATTTCATCCCATGGCTGCTGGTAGACTCTTTTTGTCCCGGCTGCCCTCACCCCCTGCCCAGCTGTACCCCCACCTCGTTTCGTTGGAGGTTAATCACTGCGTGAGGTAACTCCATCCTTGGCATGTTCTGTGATCTGGAAATGTGGTTGCTAATTACAGCCTTCACACCAGAGGACCAGTCTGTGGAGTCCTGCCCTGTAAGTGACTGCTCTCCTCCATGGCTCACATTGCAGAGAGGACATTCTGGCTAACAGGAGCGTGGTGGGGGTTGACCAGCCTGAGCCTGGAAGAAAAATGGAGTCCTCTTAATAATCAAGAGTGTCTACTGAGAAATCACAGCAGAAAAACCTGCCTGGGAGAGAGGCTGTCCTGCTTTTAAACAATAAAGCCTATGTGATTTTTGCTTTGTGCTCTCAGGACTTGTGGTGAGAAGGGAATGTAGCACCAAGGCTTATCCAGAGTGGCTTAAACATCCCCAAAAATCTTGCTAGGAAGATGAAATTTTCTTTTCTTTTCCCTTTCTGGTCACGTTTTACCACTGGAGTTACTCAGCGAATTAATAGGTATAGAAATGCAAAGCTCTTTTCTTATTACACGCCATCGATCTGATTGCAGTGTCATTAATTGAAAGACTCGGGAAATGTGATGGATGGTTCAGTTCAGGATTCCACATTCGTTTTGGCATAGCCCTGCAGGAGAAAAGCTGCATGAAGCTGATTGAAGGGCTCTTTTTGTCTGACATGAATTATTCTTTCATTGTCAAACCTTGTAACAGCATTCAGACATAGGGAGATTTACAATGTGAAATCCTAAATGGGGTCTATTCTTAAAATAAAATCAGAAAAAAAAGGAGAGCTTTATCTTGCAACGTTGAAAATAGCTACGTTTAAAAAAAACCCCAACTATTTCTACAAATTAGATCTCTTTTGCAAAACCCAAGGGGCTGATGTTTCTCACTTAATTTTTGAATTATTCCAATGGTATGGCCTTAAATGAAGAAAACAATTGCTTTAATCACATAACTGTTGTCAACGTTTTTATTACATCCAAATGTGTGTGTTTGTATGAGAGGGTTGGTTTGTTCTTTCCACTGCTGTCATTTACCTAAGCAGACTGATTTGTCTGCTAATCTGTGCCCTGTAAAATAAGAGGAGGTTTTCTTTTTCTTGTGGGGAAAAGCCAGGTAGATGTTGTTTAAATGCTTGGTTTTAAGGAGCTCATTCTGCATTTCAGAAAGCGTAAAAATGGATGAGTGTTGTGTGCGGACAAGGTTTCATCTATTCCTGCTTGTGTCTGAAAGCATATCTTATCAAATAGCTTTGTGGGTTTCATTTTTCCCTGTTGATCCTGGGCAGTTCTGTTGTTAAATTCCTGTTGCTCTTTTGTCTGTCTCAAAATTTGTGCCACGCTCTGAGGCTTGCCTGCAACGCTATGAAATGCAGCAATTAAAAAGGAGCAGAAAGGTGCAGATCAGCTTAGCCTTAGACATGATAGCGTGTGGAAAGTTGATGGGGAGTTTTGAATGCAAAGCAGCCACCCAACTTGTAGTCTCATTTAAGAATAAAATACTGAAATAACATTATACGAGATCTGAATCAATGTCATGCCTATTACAAATGCTGGAGCTGGTAGAATAGCTAGATTACACAGAGCAGACAGATTAGATGAAGAAGAGCATTCGATTACATTACATCTGATTAGTGGTGTCTATTCATCTGTGGTTTCATTTTTTTTAAAGAAAGCTGGCTTATTTTATCAGAATGTGCTATGTTTGAAGGGGCAGCAGTATCAGGACTCAGCCTAGGAGAACTGGACATAAAATACAGTTGTAAAAATACCCAACTCTCTGGTTTAACCACCTTCCTCCCTTAGCTACCATCTGACGGACCCAAGTGCTGTTAGCAGATAGATAGCCACGGAAATGATTACAGCCTTTACTATTCTATTTAACTACTTCTCAACCCCAGATAAGTATCGAGCGATTAGTTTCTGTTTGAACTCCTAAACAAATGCCCCTTTTCACCTGGGATGTACATTTGCAGGCAACAGACTGGCCCGATAAAAGAGATGAGTAATTCACATTAAAGTGGGAAACAGCCCTTTCAGACACCAAGAAATAAAACGCATTGATGGGAAATGTTGTTCTCATCCTCCCCCCCCCACCCCCCACCCCCCGCCCCTCCTCCTGCCTATTCTGCATGTAATACCCTGGCGTACATATATTTTAAGGTCTCATTGTTCAGCGAAGGGTGAGATTATTTGGTAGTTTTTGTTATGCTTTTGTCTGCCTGATAGGACCTCTTGCAAAGGGACCCGCGCGCGTGGTTGTTTCTGGTGGGAGCTGCAAAGCCGGCCACTGCTCTCTGTGTTGTGCTAGTCCTCTATGCGGTGTCTGTCTTTGAGGGAGCAAAGAGCCTACGATAAACTCAGCACTTGGCATATTGGAAATCTTCTGTCTCCATAGCGCCTGCAATTCCCAACAGCTAAGTTTTGCAATGAAACTGCATGGCGGGTCAGCACAACACCCATTGAGCGCCGCTTCTTTTCAAGCCCGTTACTGCTTTATTTTATGGTGTACAGTCTGCTCTGGGACGCTTGCACTCAGGGCTTCTGTGGGCAAAGGCGTTGTTTTGCTGCAGCTTTGCTTTAATCTGGCTTCACTGTGAGCACCTTCTATTTTGCTCACAGTGGCCGGCTGTAATCTTCTAGCCACTAGCCTGTTCTTAAAAGGTGAGGGAGCTGGGGGGTGATTTCTTTAAGGAGGTATTTCTGTTATATTAAATGTAAGGGTTTTTTTTTTTCCTCTTTATGCTGTCTAAAGCTAAATAAACTTGACAATTTCTTGGAGCCCAATATTGGGAAGAATGTTTTTCCTTTAGTGTCACTAATTAGCCTCCCATGGAAACTGATATAAGTAGAAAGGAAGCTAACGATAGAGGGTTATGCAGCAGGACTCTGAGCATATTGTACGTGAGGAAAAACTGCTTACTTCTCAGCTCCAAACTCTTTCTGTCAAACTGTTTGATTTCTGGCGTTCCCTGCACTTGGAAACAGGGGGTATAATTCCTGAGAATTGAATTGCAGTTCGGAGCCGTAGTCGCTCTCCTCAAATCTGTGTAAATAACATTGTCCATAGACCTTGTTGTCACCTTTGAAATGCTCTCTGCTCATGGATAGCAACCTAAGCTCTGTCTTTGCTTGTGGTGGAGTCAGGGTGGAGCTGGATTTTGGAGCTTATTTCTTTTTCTTGTTTCTGTTTTTGTTCAGGGCACTTTTTTGTCTTTTTAGTTAATTTTGATTCTGACAGTTTTTAAAGGCTCATTTTTTTGAGGT
Organism: Loriculus beryllinus; assembly: GCA_039877255.1. Lineage (NCBI taxonomy): Eukaryota > Metazoa > Chordata > Aves > Psittaciformes > Psittacidae > Loriculus > Loriculus beryllinus. The sequence goes on from JBCJKH010052312.1 coordinate 123,631, forward strand.
TAATAAAAACGAGGGAGTAAAAGGTACCGTATCTTGTTTCGTAATTGTTTGGTTTAAGTCTAAACCATCTGCAAATACACCCTTAAAATGATCTTAAAAGTAACAGTCGCTTAATTAAAACAAATAGGAACAGAATGAGCTTACCCTGTTTATGGACTTAACTTCAGGAAATTAGGCATCCACTCTGTCTGCTCTGGAACAGTTTCTTATCTTATATGTATGAAATGACCAAATACATCTACATCATTTGCATCTTTAACTCAGGAACAATTGATAAAAAAATGGAAGCACTGCTACTGTGCTTTTATTTTAAAGCCTTTAAGTCATCATTTATTTCTATCTAGTTAAGCTTAATTTCCTTTTATTGTGGTGTTCAAATGAAAATATACAATGCCATGTCTAATTGTGTTACTATTCACATTAATAACCTGTAACTTTACATAACAATGAGCAAGAAGCACCGAAAAGGCAGAAACAGATGCAATTATTTGTTGCGAGATAAGTTACTGTACGTGACCCAGGTGCTGTAGTACTATTTGCATGTGTTTCTCACCTTTGTTCACCCAGACACATGGGGATCTCAAGCTATTGCTGACTAATTGATAGTTGTAGTAACTGCTATAGGCTCCTTAGATTAGAAATGCATGCAGACGTGTGTCTTGATTCAAACATTAAGGAACACACACTCTCACTTACTTACATGGGCAGAAAGTCTTCATACTATTAGAGGTGTGTGATGGAGATAGCAGGACATAAAACAGAAGAGAGAGAGACACAGAGAGAGAGAGAGAGACAGAGACAGAGAGATGGCATGCAGCATATATACCCCTACAAATAGTTCTAAAATGCGTTTGCAAATGCAGAAGTCTTCAGAACCATCCAACAGTTCAGCACACCCTTTTTATCTCTTCTCTGCGGGACGTCTCCATCCAGATTACTCGAAAAAAGCGGAAAAGGTGAGAGCTCTGCCATCTTAGCTCTGAATTCATCTGATTTCCTTCTTTCCTTTTTTTTTTATCCCCCCTCTCCCTTGTATTCCTCATGCCATTGTCCATTCTTATGATGGCAGCCGCCCTTGCTCTTGAATGCAAGTGTCACAGCGGGAGCAAAAAGGGTTCAGGGCTGCATTGTCAAAGCCATGGTTGCCTATTGTTTCTTAGCCTTTCACTGCTCTGCTTTTCCGAGCCTCTTTCCCTATCAGTGGCCCCTGTCAAGGGGAGGAGTAGGGAGAAAATTGCAAGAGTTAGTCGTCCTTTTTATTGCACACTGTTATGATAAACAGCCCAGCAATACATCCCACAAAATTAGGAATTATAACGACGGGACGGGGGGAAAAAATTCTTTGTAGGTTTGCGTTTGTCGCTGCCCTTATGTCAAAAGCTTGGTTTCTTAGGAAAGACTTTTGTATTGGTGTTTTTGCCCAGCAAAAAATAGAGGCAGCTGCAAAGTGAACAGTGAGCTATTTAGCCACAAGGTAAAAATTTCCTGTTGCTATTTGGATACTGATGCTTTTCAATTTTAAGGGGGGGGGGGGGGGGAGGGGGGGTGGGGTCGGGGGGAGGAAACCCTACCGAAAACCCTTTTCC
>JBCJKH010052312.1:133193-149980 GCA_039877255.1 Loriculus beryllinus
GAAATAGAAACAATAATCCTAATTCTCATCTCTCGATGCTTTCTTTCTCATTGTAACATCATTTGAATTCAGTGGGATTCTCCACTGCAGGCTATAAAACAAGAATATAAGAGCGGTTGCAAAGGAATGCATGATATTATGGAAAGTGGATCAGGGTGACACACAGCCCCCACAAAGGTTGTGGGGAATTTGAAAATGGAGAAAGAGCTCAAGAGACAGGATCATTGTGCAAGCTGGCATTTGCCTAAGTAGGTTTAAAGTCTCTGCTCTTACAGCAAACACTTCTATAAATGCATTCTTCATTGTCCTATTACTGAGTCCTTCAGTTAAAATGCAGTGCAGATTTTACTCTTCAATTTACGTGTTGAATAAAACACAAGATGCTCAAGTTAGGAAATTGCTGTAAGTTATGAATCTGTTCTTGATGTCTCCTGGATGGATTTCAGCGAAGTCCAAAGCTTGGTATGTTTGCTGGGAACTGATTTTAGCTTTAGTAAAAGATAGGCTGACACTTGCAAGAAGTGCAAACCAGAAGAATGGGAAATTTATGTCAAGATCTCTGTAAGGTGCAAATTGTTAAGCTGTGATGTTGCAGTTGGATAGCATAGTTTGTGGTGAAAGCTCAGCATCATTACACCGTAAGAGTGTTGGGCTGGATGCTCACCCACGATCTCATGGTTGAAATCAGCTGAACACAACTGACTGTCTGGTGTATGAGGTTATTGAGGGGAATGACTCTACTTTCCATATGTGTCACTGCTGCCAATAGGACTGTTCTGAATAAATGAACATGAGATTAAACGTCATTTATGTCACTCAAATCCAAGCAATCTTCACTAAGAAAACTATTTCTCTCTTAAGGGTCTTAGCTGAGAAGGGTTTAACTGGTGGGAGTCTCTCAGGAAGCTCCGATGGATTTTGGATCAAAGTCTTCCCAATACATGGATTATCCTATATCTACTTATTTAGAGTGGGGTTTTTACCCTTCTGAAGAAGAAGCTGCTGGCTGAAATCAGCCACCAAATGGTACAGTAGGCAAAAGTGAGCTCCCTATGATAATCTTGTTATTTTAGAACACACTGGACTCCTCGGAATACTTCTCAGTAAACTGATACTGCATTTTGCATCACTGTTATTCAGTGAGCCTATTTCAGCTATGCCAGGAAAGTCATTGTCAGGTCAACAGCATTCATTTCCTATTGAGTTTTCCTAGAGAGTTGAGCCACATTTCGATTTAGTCCACAAAAGCATTCACAGGAAGAGACACAGGAATACTTCAGCCTGTTCCCTGAGTTAGTCTGGTCCAGACAGATGGTGGTTAATTCATTTAGCACTTAACTGAAATCATGGAGGACTTTCTTATCATTTTATTTAGTTTACAGAATGATCTCAGTGTAGATAATCTTCTGAGCTCAGGGATGGGTCTGATTTGAGCAAAAGCCCTTGGGTACTGAAATGTCCCTCCTTCCGTTTTAGTTTCTTCTAATGCTCTTCTGGTCCCCTTTGTCTCAATAGCTTCCATATTCTTCAGTATTAAAAACTAGCCTCATTGATTTATTTCCCTGTTTCAGTGGCACTGGAGACAGATTACAGCAAACTGTTTAAAAAGTCAAGAGAAGGAGAAGGAACTTAAAACCAGATTTTGCTCTTCATCAGCTTGCATCTCTCTTTTTTCAGATAAGCTGTTTAGCTATGACTCTAACAGAAGATACAGGTACAACATAATATTTATCATATAACTTTTATTCTCATTACAGTCCTTATTAAAAAAAATGAAGATTTTGACAAAAGTCTGGGACGACTCAATAGTTATGAAATCATTTGATAGTTTGAAACAGGATAGAAATGTGCTCATTATTCCTTGACCATGATGTCAGTCTCAGTCCAGGACCTTTGCTCTTGCTGCCAAGGCTCAGAACTGAAGCTCTGGGTGTGTTAACACTGTAGTGGCTTTTCTCTGGGGCTACAGGCAAAGCCCTGAAAGCCATAATTTGGGAAAGAGATTTAGGAATCTACTCTCTTCTTAACATATGTTTCAGCTTAGAAGATGGTATTAATTCAAGGCAATTAATTCCCATAGCTTTTGGAGTTTTTTCCTCTTTATTGATACTGAGCTCAGTAAATGACCCAGTTGTGCTTGGCGCCTTCTACATGTGTAGTAATAGAAATAATAAGCCTTAGATATATATGGAATGAGTCACAGGGACTGTGTGATTATTTTGCAGGTCACACTCATTGCCTGTCCTATATTTAAGGCAGAGATGAAGGTCTGAAGTCTTTGGTGTCATGAAATCCTGCATCTCTGCTCAGTCCTCCTGTGCTGTTGCATGTGGTACCTGTGCATATCCAACCTTCTTTGACTTTCCCCTGTTTGGTGGTGTAGCTGCTACTTCCAGGTATTCAGTGTACTGCAGAGAGTTAGTATTTTGTTCTACGTGGCCAGATGTCAAGGAGACACCAGCTTGGGCTTGAAAACTGTATTGCTATTTCAGTGGAGAACTCTGAATTACTAAATCCCATCTCTTTTCAATGCTTTTTAATATGGCTTGGAGCTCCTCCTAATCAGTTCTTCTGCATCCACAGTGTACTGAACTTGCAGTAGGCTGAAATTTAGCCTGGCCTCAGGTGCCCAGTGTGTGTAGGCTCTAAACCCTCATGGATACTGTCTCCAAATGGCACAATGAACTGCTGCCTCATGCAGTGATCACTGCAAATCATCCCAAAATGTCACTGTGACTTCGTTCCAAGAACAGAAGTATCAGTGGAAATACTAAGGACACAAAAATTCCCCTGCACAAAGAGTCTAGCAAAAGGGAAAGACCCATATACCACTGCCACTGCTCACTTCCCATCTTGCTGCTCAGGGCTCAAGTACCTTCAGCTGCAGAAGGTGGAAGGAGCTGAGAAGACCAGAAGTCCTGAAAAGATGTTTCCCTCTGCTTGCTTAAAAGGCAGAGAGAGAGGTTATTCATTCTGATGCGCATCCAAGTTGTCTCTGTTTGCACATATCGAGTGGCTGCATTTGCTATGGCTCTTATTTTAGATCAGTACTGTCTTTGTATATACAATGGTAATTTATATATAAATGGAAGGCATAACAGTATCTTGTGGGAATGATCAGATCCTGGATCCTGCTGGGTGATAGCAGTCCAACCATTTGTAGCCCTGATTCCTGCCACATGAAGTGCTCTTACCAGCACTCCTGTGTGCTGGTGTATTAGAGATGGTGGAATTGGGCCCACAATATTATGTCACAAAATAGAAAACACACGACCCTGCACCAGCTGTAATAGCATAATAGGATAAATGCGAGGGAGAAACAGCAGGATATAATAGGTACTCAGCTGCTTCAGAGATGGGGCCTCTATATTTACCTAGAAGAAAGCTGGAGAACTAGGGCAACAGAGAAACAGTGTAAGTGCTCCAGGAGGTGGTTGTGGGTGAATTAGAAATGCAGCAATATGAGATGTTATATAATAAATAATAACAATATCTGTGCTTAGTTCTCTTCATCCTGAAATACTTCTCCAGCTGCTTTACAGAGCTCAAAGTAGTCTTGGGGCCTCTTTGGTATCAGCTTTCCTAATTCCTTCTCTTCTCTTGCTCTGTAGAAGCCTCTGTGTGATGTTTTGTACCTTATTGTATCTGGAGTGTAAAGATGCATTCACCTGCTTTTCTCTACCTGAACTTACATTGCTCATGGGGTAGAAAAATGTGTTTGAGTGACCGAGGCCAGCCATGCTTTGTGATATTTGGGAGTGGAGCTGATGAGGGAATGGGAAGTCGGAAAGGGGAAATGCCAACACTTCCTGCCTTGTCTTCTCCTAACAACAGTACTCCATCAGAATCATGCTGTTCTCCCACAGGAGGCTTTGTGCTGCAGATTGCAGAAGTCTACCTTTCTGTATTTGGTTGCTGTGATGGTAGGAGGCCTCTCTGTTGAACTGTAGACTCATTCGGGCCAAGACATGACTTTCTGGCACTCGCTAACATAATTAAGGTGTGTTTTCCATGCCTTTGATGTATACTTATCTTTGCTCCTGGCTTTGCGGCTTATCTAAGTTACTGATTTCACTTTCAACTTATTTGCTGACTTGGGTTAAAATCCTTCTGCTTAAGTGATGACTCATTTTACTTACATGAAAATTTGCATTTTCCTCCACAGAGGCATTTAGGAGCAGGTTAAATGAACCATTAAGTTGGTTGAGAGAGAGATGTGAGGGAAAGTGGTAACATGTGCTGTAGTGCTATTTTGTTACTCTTTAATTCAGATCACTTCTATTCACCTGCTTTCTTAGATGTACATTGCTGAGTAGTGCCTCCCTCTGCATCGCCTCCCTTTCCTTGTAGACCTGGGTTTGAAATTATTAGAAGTCATTTGTGTATTTTGGATTGTGGTTTCACATTGTACTTCCAGGCATTGCCAAGGTGGATGGAACAGTTGAACATGAATAGAAAGATGCACGTAGCAGGCTTTACTGATAAAAGAAGAGGTATTAAAATGATAATGAAAGCTTTTAAATGTTGTATTCTTTGCCAGCTTCCTCAACTGGAGCAAGTAGTTTTAGAAGGAAAATGAAGTTTAAAGAACACATCCCAAAGTGTGAAACATACTTTGTAATCTTTCCACAGCTTTATGAGATTTATTAAAGGAAAACCAATGTTCATTTTTATCAATACACAATGACGGAGTCATTGTGATGGATTACAGGTGGTCAGACAAGTTACTCAGCGATGAGCTGAGCTTTCTTCCCTAAGCAGTATAATCTAAAGTAAGGAGGGGATATTTGTTCTTAGTGTTATCTTTGAGGACAATACTTAGGAGATCACCTGCCAATTCAGAATCATTTTGTGTAATGATGATCTGTGCTAAGTATGCCATGCAAAAAGACAAGGACCTGTTGAAATGCTGATATGAGTTTAATACTTTCTTGAATTGTAGTTAACTTTGAGTAGATGGTTTGTTAATAATTGGGTTAAACCATAGGATAATTCTTCTCATGTAAATATAGGTTCTTGCTTGGCCTATATTACTGTAATATTAGGGTGTGCCCTATTTTGCTAATGTATTCTTCTCATAGCATCCCGAAGGTGGGATGCAGTGGTGGTGTCCTGTCTTACAAATGGGAAACTGAGGCACAGAGGGGCTAAGTGACCTGACCTAAAGTTAAACAGAGCATGGTGGCATTTCAGGGACTCATACGAGGAGCCTTCCAAATTTCAGGCTCAGACCTTCCTCATGGCACAGTCATTTCTGCTTGCAACATCTGTATCATTGGCTGGTTATTGATGGGTGATGTGGGTAGGCATGTATTTCTTGTACGTGTAAGTATACACATACAAATACACAGCGTTTAGAAGCTTATGCTTTAATGGTGAGGAGGTGGTTTAGAAGTGGGGTTTGTTATTAAACAGCCTCTTTGCGTGGGCAGTATGTGTGTGCTCCTAAAAATCCAGTGTCTCCTTGCTCTCCTCCCATTTTAGGTCTCTATAAAAAGATGGATAACAAACATCCATATTCAAACCTGCCTTATGCATGTATCAAGCTTGAAAAGACATTTTACAGCAGCTGTGGGAACCTCAGACTGCCAATGCTGATGTGTCACATGATGGGCTTCAATCAGATTTCAGTCTGCAGTATGCAGTTTTAACTGCATTTGCACTGATTTGCTTCATGTAGGCGACACCAGGTTGTTTAGCATTATTGATTCCTCTTGACTTATTGGGTGCATTAGTTGCCGTTGACCCTGGCATCTTGCTGGAACAGACTGGCGCGTCATGTGATACTGTCTGGCTTTGTCCTTGTTCCGAGTCAATTCCTGTTTTACTCAGCAGATGTCTTTTGTTCCTGACAAAGATTGCTCATCCGATTGTTCCCGGGTGTGCCCCTCCAGCCTGGGGTCCCCAGTCCCAGCCCTTCCCGGGCCAGACTTCCCCCCCCCTTGCTCCCAGTCTGTACCACGGCTTCTGTGAACACCAGAAGGAGCCTGGTTTGCTTTGCCTTTTTTCCTCCTTCTCCCCAGGGGTCCGACTGGGTTATTTCTGGCTTCTTTCTTCTGTGAAAGTAAACGGGTGAAAATAGATTTCATTCTTTTGGTGGTTTTTTGGGGGGCAACACCTGAGCCCCACCTTTACTAAATGTACATTCATCCCTCCTTGGGTTTGATTTTCATCAGTAGAGAATCTCTCCCACAATGTCTAAGGAGGTTTTCTTCATTTGCTGCATGGCAATGCATTGCAGCAACCTGCTAAAAGGGAAAATGCTACAGACTATGACAGGGATTTGCGTGACAGCCTACAGGATTTGGCTGCCTGATCCACTTCTCTCTCATGCCAGCATCTGCTAAATTAGGCAATCTTGCTCTTCAAATCAAAACCATAAATCATTGTAAACTAAAGTGAGAGTCCTCCCTGTCAATATGACTGCAGTTCTTCGAGTGCCTTTAGGGCATTGGAGTACCTTGTGGGTATGCTGCTGCAGTGAGCATTTCAGGATGTTTGGAAAAGCAGGGTTGTGTCCTGGCATGTCAGTTAAGAAAATGGGCATAGGGTCAGGCGATGGGCAGACATGAGGGAATAAGAACTCATTTTAGCCAACACATTACTCAAAGAATGACTCATGAGACTGCAACCTGGGGCAGGGAATGCTGGTAAATTCTTCATTGTCTACTAATGGTTTTGGAGTTCAAGGTTCTTCCTTGAGTTCTAAGATTTCTCTTCAGCTCTGATGGTATACCTTAAGATTTTCACTGTTGTATAGCCAGTACAAGGGCTGAGTTCTCTTTCCCCTTTCAGGTAGTACTTGTAAAGTGACAATTCCTTCTGTGCTGGATTGCCTTTTCCCTTCAAGAAATGAAAAAGATTGTCAATAGGTCTGATTTCTGCACCACCTTACTGCAGCCAGGCTGTATTGGCATTGTAGTACTTCATTGCAACTTTGTGTATGGAACCTGAATCAGGTCCATAAAAGCTGCTCAGAAGCCCATTATTTTCCATTATTATTCTTTTTTTGTTCCATTATTACTTTGTCTCAGAATTTAAATATTTATTTATATATTTATGTTATTTAGCATGCTTTGACTTAAAACCCACACTTTTGCTACTAAAACTGCAATAGATTTCTATGTTATCCCCTTACCTCATTGACAGCAGCTTTGTTCACATGGGATTCTTGGAAAGGAGGGGCTTTTTTCCTTACTATTTTTTTTTTGTCACCGATGGGAATTGGAAAGGGGAAAGGGCAAAATTAAATTAATAATAAAAAGAATCTGTTAAAGGAGAATTGATTCTGGTGGTAAAACTCACCTTTTGGTCAGTCCTGTATGTGATCCCCCTCTTCTGGTAGTCTGCGGAATTGGCCACGGAGGGAAGCGTTGCAGAGTAGCTCAGACAATAGGACTTTGGCAAACGTGGTCGCAGGGGTATCATTTTCATTATCCTGGTGAAAGACCTTTATGGAATTACATGGCAGAATGTGATTTTACTGTCTATAGGATTCACCCCCGTGTAACTCCTTTGCTGGTGTAAATTTGCACTCTGCATAAGGGAGCTCAGTTGTACCTGTGTGCGGCCAGCTGCAGCTCAGCTATACTTGAGGCTGTATTTTTAGTGTGTCTTGCAGGACTGACAGTAGGGATGACTGGTTCTCCCCTGTCTGGCACCTGGTGTCGTTGTTTGTGCCTACGAGAAGTCAAGGTGTGAAACACTGCCATTCTGATTTGGTGGTGCTTTAAATGATATTTTGTCTAGGTAAAAATCATGATGGGTTGAAGGCAGTTAAGAGCCAATCTGAAAGCATCCTCAGGAGAGGTTGTATGAGGCATGAGTAGACAACAGGCGAAACAATTCACTGTCTGTCTGGCATGGATGATAGCGAAGGGCAAATCCATCACTGTGTGGGGTGAGGAAATGAAATGGGGAATCAGGTTGGAAACTTCTGCACTGGAAGTACCGCAGTGGTTTTCTGTGTGTAGGTACCAAGATTTGCTTGGCTCAGAGCAGAGATATAAAGCAGCCAGCTTTACATCCATATCCAGGCTTCATCTTCCAGAAACTGCATCTAATCATAAAGGTCATTGAGCTACAAACATGTTCCTGACTAATTGTCTAACATCTGCCATCTTGCTCTTCCCTTTTGCAGCAGTAATCACATTGGAGTTCATAACCTCTACCCAGGCATTTTAAAGGAGGCAGGGAAATATTCTAGAGACAGGATTGAATTGCAAACTGGGTTTAAATTCAAAGAGAGAACTATAAGTGAAGAGAGATCACATCATGCCCCCCCCCCCCAGCTTAAGGAAGTAGCCTTACTGTGCCCATCGTTTCCAGGCAGAGTGAGATGAGCAGCCTTCTCTATTTTTCCATCCCTCCTGGGCTCAATTTACTGTAATACCTGGTTACACATGGCAAAAGAGCTTGAACATGGATGTTGAACCTAGTGCTGCATATAAAATGAGCCCAGATTCTCCTCAAGTAAAAAATATCCTCTATTTCCTAGAGTCCTGGAAATCCTGACCCTGAAGTTGAGCCCTATCACAGGAGAAGGTTTCTTCTGGCTTTCTCTGTTGCTCCTGTCAGACATGGAAGTGTCATGCAGAATTTAGTTTCACAGTTGCGTCAAGTGGGGGAGACATCTTTTCCTTCCTGCAGTGGGAGATGATTTCTGAGGGATGTAAATGCCAAAGCTCCCAGATCATTGCAAGGTAAATTTGTCCCACAGGTCCAAGAAAAGGGTCTTCTTGGGTAGAAGGAATTGGTTATGGCCTGCAGATTGGTAAATGGGTCAGACTCAGAGTGTCTCATGGTGATGGTATTAGTGTGTTTAAATCATCTCGCCTCCCTGTTTTTATTTTTCCCTTTCCTCTTGCTGCGTCTTGCAATCTACATATTGAAATCTGCGCAGTTTAATGGGTCTCCCTTTCCAAATAGCACCTCTGGGAAATGCCATAACTCCAGTAACATTGGTGTGACCCTTGCTGTTGAACTTGCTGGTCTTAAATCAGGTGCCCTCTTACCTTCAGGGGAAGCACTGGGGAAAGGGATGAGTCAAAAGCTGCAGGGGGACTGCAGGAGATGTGTCTGACTCAAACCCTGCCATAATGGATCCATCTCCCTTTCTGCTAGAAAGTTTCCGAGGAGTAATAAATTCACTCTAGGTCTGCACTGAATGCAGAATTGATCAGACTGCAGGAGCCACAGGGAATCAATGCTGGGTGTGTGTGTGCCGGCGCGTGCATCCTCAGCAGCGCAGTCTGTGTGTGCGCTGCATATACATTTGCTCCCTTTCTCTGCTTCCTCCCGCATTGGCCTGCGGATGCCACAGCAAATTGATTCCTTATGAAATAAAAAGGTGAGCCATGGCGTTAGGCTGTTCTGAGCCACCTGTCTTGTCAGGGCGCTTGGTTGAGGGAAGGAAGGCACACAGGGTGGTTATTCAGAATTATTCATTAATAAAGGGCCGCAAAAATTGCAGCCTAAGATGTATCCTGTGTGAGAGACAAGTTCTCTCTTGTTTTTCCCTACAAAATCAGTGACTGCAGGTTCTCTTTCGCTTCTAGAGAAGCCGGCACACACAGCACATCTGGTTTCATATGTGTTTTCTTGCCACCAAAGAGCCTGATCCTGCCAAGGTGCTGAATCATGCCAAGCATCTGCAACATCTCCCACTGAATTGCAGCTTTCTCAAGCCACTGGGATGCAATCAGATACATCTTTTAATCTTACCCAATACAACAATCTACTGAAAGAAAGCAATAGATGCTGAGTCACGACCCAGCGCTTCTGTACTATTCTGTTCACCCAAAGAAGCTGGTAATGGGTTGGCTTTCCTTGGCTTGGGAAGTAGGAGAGGATAGGAGGGTATCTGAAAATATGGGGGCAGAGCTAAGGTGGTTTTGGTAATCTCTGCACTATTTGTATACATTTTAGCATTGTTTTGTCTTTGAAAGTTTTTCCTTTGTCTTTTTCATTTTAAACTGATTGGTTTTTGCTTTTCTTCTCTTTCTATATTTTGCTGCAATCCCCAGCCAGGTTCTCAGCTGCTGCCATGGTAGGGGGTATTTCAGAATCATACCCTGTGTATGTACTGGCTTGAAGTTAAAAGAAAAAGGGATTACATTGTACTGCTCCTTTAATTCACTCCCATTCGCTGTACCTCAAAGAAATCACAAAGTTATGGGAAAGATTCGACTCCAGCCTGTAAACTGTGCTGTTTGCCTTTCCGAGGCGCAAGCTGCATCTTCCTTTTATTCTTTCAATATTGTATCATGTTGAAGAGCCTCTGTTTTGAGATCATGTCAGCGATTACAAAGCCCCAGAACCCTCTTCTGCCCCCGAAGAATCAATCAACCTAAACTAATACTTTAATGACTCCTTTTCCTACCAAGGAAACAAATTCAGACACACACACACACACGCATGAACACAAAAAAATGTCCTTTTTTTCTTTTCCCCTGTAAAAGAAGCTAGGGACTGAGGAGGACCTCGTCTGGTCAATGAAAGAAAGAGACGGATGTCTGGTGCCATGGCAATGGAACAGGGATTACTTTGCACTGGAAAATAGGTTCTTTTTGTTGTTTTTTTTTTGATTCCAGTGTTTTTTCTCAGGCAGCGAAGAGTTGTCACTGAGGCTGAGAGGCCCATTTAGAGGAAAACGAGCCTCTGAGTAGAATTGAATGCTTGCTTTCAGCGGCTGCTGCTTGAACAGTATGCTTTGCTTTACGGGCAAGTCAGGATGCGAACACCCATATTTGTTTAGAGCGCTTGCACAATCACGGTGTGTGTGTGCATGTGTGTGTGTATACATCCCTATATAAAATAAGAGTAACTGGATGCACACTTGGGCTAGTAGGAGCAGACATTAGTAACAAAGCTATGTGCAAAGATGTCTAATATGGTCATATATATTGTGTGTGATTCTGTGCAAATATATCAATTTACTCCCCAGGGTTGGAAATGGATGGTGTTAGGGTTCTTTCCAACCCTAACTATTCTATGATTCTGTATTGTGTCTGATTTGGGGACTAGTTAGCATTTTATTGACCTGAGACTAGATTTTGACTTGGATTAATTAATTCCATTAAACATAGGTGAAGACAAAACGTATTTCTGTAAGCAGTGCTGGTTTATGGAGTCTTTGGTTCCGTGCTGCTTCTTCCCTACTCCCAGTCATAAATACTGTTGGAACCAAGTCACACACTTTCAAGCTGAAGGAAATATTTTGGTTGAGACAGTGTTGTTTTGCAAACTCATCTTACTGTAAACATTTCCCAAAGACTTTGGCCAATGGAACCATGCCAAAGTGGCATTATTTTCAAAAAAACTATATTTTTTTAAGTGCATTTTGAATTTCTGAACTTTTCAGAGCTTTTTGCTTTTCTTTCTCACCTCTTAGGGTGAAGGAAAGGCTTGCTTGCAAATGTGTACCAGGCAGGAGACTTCTGTGATCTGACTTGTTGAGCAGTGAATCCACCCACCAGCCTCCAGACAAGGAGGTGCTAAGTAGACTATTTATGGCAGGTAAAACAGAATCAAAGACCTTTATGTGACTTTTCCAGGCTGGCCAGGGGTTCCCAGGTGATACCAGCTCAAAGCCCTGTGACATCCGGGGTTTTCTTAGTGGCTCTTGCCTCTCTTCTCAGCTGAATTTCCTTCTATTTGCTGTCCCAGAGGACAAGAGTGTTTCTTCCAATTGGAGATGGCAGAGAGAACTCAGAAGCCAGTGGCCATGATTTTTCAGTGCTTTGATTTTTCACTCCTTCCCTAGCCGTGGACATTGAGAGAGAACTGGGTTGATTTCTCCCATTTGAGGGAGTAAGCAGTGTATTAACTTTGCAGCCTTAACTGCTGGTTCATTTAGACACACATTTCACTGGCATAAACGATAGCGTAAGTTCCTGCTGATATTGAGGTGTTGTCGCTTTTTACCATAGTAAAATTGCCTTAAAGCATGAGCCAAAATATGGTTTTAAGCCATGTTAATCTTATTCTATTCATGCCGTGCTTTTTGCATAGCAGGGCCACATTAAAGCCTTTGAAATCCTACTGTAATGTTTTGTGCTCTCTGCCCTTTCTGGGCTGAGTAGATGTTCTAAGCTGCGTTGTTGTAAATGGTATGTGTATCTCATCTCCCCTGTCTGGAATGAGAAATAGCTTTTCTCTTTGATCTTCCCTCATTTGCTAAAAAGTAACCAAAAATAAGCCCTTTTTTCTGTTGGGGGGAGGTGGTGAAATGTGCCAGGATTCAAAAAACGTGACCCTCCTTTTCAGTGATTACTAACTGTGAAACAGAAGATCTTTGGCCAGGTAAAAAATTTGAGTTGTCATAGCAACAGCAGGATGGCTATTTATTTTTGGATTTCCATTTTCACTGATTTATTTAACACATTGACAATCCATTTATAATGAAGAGGAATTCAAGAGGGGTTTTGTTTCTCGCTGGATTTATACTGAGCCAAGGTTGGGTTACTTTCCTTCATAGAAAATAAGCAATGATAAAAGAGGTAAATAAAAATGAAACCTTGTGGCTTTCAGGGGCTTTTCTTGCAGGCAAATACGGGTGCTGAGTGGTGCACAGGAGAGTGAAAACATGACTTACTTGTTTATTTTATGCCTTTTAGAAGAACCTTAGTGTTATAAAAAGGAACAAAGATTGAAGTTCAGTGCAGCTATGAGGCACAAGAGCCATAGATGCTTCCCTCCACCTGCCTTTGGTTGCATGCACACACTTAATGTCAAGAAGAGGTCATCACAGCCATTACAAGTGACTCCTACTGCACCACCTCCTTGCAGAAGTCAGGGAGTGCCCTAAGGCCATGAACAAAGCCATCTTTCTCATTTTGGTTGTGACCTCTGCAGTGATGCTCAGTGCAGTTCAGCGCACTCTCAGGATCAGATTTACCTGCTTTTTGCAGTGTTTATGTGCAAGCGGGAGCCTGGTCTGGGGCTTGGAAGGAGTCACGGAGCAGCCTGAAGTCTGGGGAGCCCACACATGCTCCATGCTTCAGCATGGGTTGGGTCCAAAAATGGTAAAGATGGCCTTGTCATCTTTAAAATAGGCTGTATTGATCACTTGCATTCCAGGTGAGGCCAGTAGCCCTTTGGATAGGGGATGTGTCCGAAAGGTTTTGTGTCTGATGTCTGCAGCCACCCCTGGATACAGTCAGCTTTGGATCTAAGTGAACAGGCACCCACAAAATCAGCAGTACCTGGGAATTGTCAGAACTTACAGCATTGTGAGTCAAAGCACATTGACAACAATGAAACATAACAAAAAGCCCAAGAAATTCCTATAACCTATGAATTCCTGTATAGCTTCTTCCCTGGAAATTACATTTCAGTGCATGCCTTTGAATGCCATTGAATTTAACTGCCACAGAAGCTGAACTGAGCTTCAGTGTTTGGTGACTTTTGAAAGCATTGAAAAATGGGGAGGTTTGAGGCAGATTTTGCAGGAGCGAGCAGCGAAATCAGAGAGCGATAACACAGCAAAAGCAAACCCAGCAGATTTCTGCCTGCAGAACGTGTCTGAGGGTGCATAGACGAGGCAAATCTCTGCATGGGTTTGCTCACAGCCTGTCTTTCTGCAATTGCTCTGCAGATTGGTTCGTCTCTGGTATTTGTTTCCTGTGATAGATTTGGGTGACTAAGATTGATGGCTTTAAAAGAACTAGTATTGATGCCACATTTGTAAGGCTCACTAAAAATGGTGAGCCTGGCAGATAGTGGGGAAGCCTTCAATCATTTTCTTCTATTATTGCTGTTTGTGGCATGAATCTGGACTGTTCTCAAGACAAGAGTGACAGGAGGCCAGCAGCTGACCAGAAAGTGTTACACTTTGAATCCAAGCCTGTTCATTTGTGAAGCATAGGCTTGGTTTTGGACCACTTTCTTTAAGAAAAGGTGAGCTTTGACTTGTGCGTTAGATAAAATCAAGCGTGATTTTTGGATGTAGTCTTGAGCATGTAGAGAGGAGGATACTGTCCATCAGTCACTGGTGTTCCCCCCATTTATCCCAGTGGAGGATTCAGCTTTGCAATTTGTCTTGGGGGCTGAGAGTGGGGGAAGGGTGGGAAAACCCAAGAAATCAACTTCCAGACATAACTACAATATGGACAAGTCATAAACATTATTAAAGCAAGTCTATCCCTGCAGGGCAGGTTTTTCTTCATAATGCTTTCCTGATTACGCTTCCGCAAAGCTGGGGAAGTGAATAGTGGGCTGATTATCCATGGACCATGATCTACATCAGTGTAAAACTGTTGCCATTGTATGTGAGAAGAGAACTTTGCATATTTACTGGAAGGGAATAGCCATCCTGCTTCTTATTCCATCTTCAAATTCACAGTGGGCCTGATCCAAAACACAGCTATGTCAATGGGATTCTTTGTCTAGGCTCTTCATATGTCCCACATTACCATTGCAAAACCTGTCCTGTTTATCATCTTAAATATACATGCCAAAAATGGACCTCATATTGACATGGTATGTGATCAAACCCAGGCTGATTCCTCAAACACTTTGGAAAATAGGTGGATCAATGGATAAGCAACTGAAAAGGCTGGATATAAGGGGAGAAAAACACAAACCAAAGTTACTGACTCTGTGATATATTAACAGAATTGTCTGTCATTGTTTTTCCTTTAAAAAAACAAAACCCTTGCAAGAGATCCAAGTCTTTTTACATAATGCTTTCTTGGAGCCAGATTCCAGTTGTCAAGCTCATCTTAAGGACCACTGGCTTTGTTAAAAGTTATGGCACTGCTGGCTGTGAGAGTCCAAATCTGACCTTTGGTCACGAGTCAGAAAGAATTGGACTTTGTAGGAAGATTAGTGTTGGCAAGTATATCACATAAAAGGCCACTTATGCTTGATACAGACCAAGTAGCAGAGACTTTTTAAACAAATGCACAAGGTGCATTAGTTTCATTATTCAATTAAGACAGAATTTTCCTCAGCATCTTAATTAACATTCATTTACTAAGTATTAAACCATTTTTTTTCCTGTTAAAGCAGAAAGATCAGTGCTAGGAGCTATACATTCTGCAAGATAATTGCACCATGTAATTCTGGTGCTTCTACAATTTATACTGAAATATTGATGGATATGTTCCAACATTCTTTTTTTTCTCCCCAGAACCATATTTCATAATCTTTTAAATATCTCTCTCCTGAAAACTTGAGTATAAAGTACAAATCCCCTTATATAATAGCAGTTTAATGCATCTGGAAAGGGCTAATCAAACAAAAGCATTTCAGAGCGATTTCTGCTTTCAGAAAGCAAAGAAGTTGTTAAAGTGTTGTAAATATGAATTTATGAGGAATGTGCAGTAGCAGAAGGGCATGACTAAGGATTCTCAAAAAGTTAAGGGCTCCGCTTTAATAGCAGAAGTACCAAATTCTTTTCTGATTTTTGCTAACGTAACTAAGAATAAAACCCTTCCATTTCCAATGCTAAGTGGCACTTTGCATTATCTCCTTAGAAGAGTCACTCTGTAGGCTTACTGGCCATGCTATGGTTCTAGCATTGACTGAAGACTTGTATAACAAAATGCAATGGGGTTATACGGGATAACAAAGGAGTACCTGAGAGAAGGAAGGCTCACTTATGAACAGCATTTGGAAGAATGGTTCAAGTGGTTTGTATGTTTGTCATGATAATAAAACTTTGATAAAGTGAATAATAGTCATTAATAAGTAGTCGGGATAAAGCATTTGGTTGTGAGTTTCTACAAACTGTGCAGGAAGCTCTTGGGTTTGCTGTAGAAGGAGACTCTTGGAAGGCTGCAGAGCCCTAAGAGCTCTGCCTCAGGCTGTTGGATTAATTGGCACAGAGAAGTTGAGGGGTTTACCTTTAACACTGCTATAGGTTTCTAGTGTGGGACCAGAAAGTAAACTGCAGAGAAAGACCTGTGAAATTTCGTAAACATTCATTGAATTTGCTACAGTGTCCCCTTTAGTTATATATTTACAATGCACTTTCTGTTTCTCATGCTCTGGGTGTGTTATTCTGGTATTTACATAGCATGTCATACCATATTGGTTTTCTGCTTATCTGCAGCGTTGTCTTTCTTACCTTTGACAGCATTCTCTCTCTTTTGGTGCATCTTTCCTATACCTCCTCTTTCTGCATCCTGTCCCATCTGCTGAAGAATTAAATAGGCTTGTACAGGCAACAATTCTGAACCCTGCTAGTTCGCCCCAGCTCTGTCCTGGGAAGTCCCCTCCACTGACAATGAGACATAGATCAGCCTTTCTTCCCATTCAGTCCTTGGCTTTCTTGGGAAGACCACTAAGATGGATGCTTACTGTGATAATGGTGCTGACATTTGCTCACCAGGAATTGGAGTGAGACCATCATTTCATGTCATATAGGTCTCCAGCAACAATCAAATGCTAATGAGTGCCAGGCCATTAGAGGCCTGGCATGCACTCCAGCTAGTGTCCTAAACTCACTGTCCTTAGCCCATTATCCATTGTATCTGCTAGGTATTGCTACAGCTTGCCCCGTCAGCAAAGATGTTGCACAACCAGCTACTGACCACCCAGAGCTATTCTGTTTAGGCTGCATGCCATCCTTTCTGGGCAAGTGTACAGATCATGTCTTGAACTGTGCCAGACACGCTGTTTGTGGTTCCTTTTCTGCTTATGAGCCTGGCTGAACAAAAAAGGCTATATATATATGTATATATGTAGCAGTAGTGTTCGTGTTGCATACAATCTGACACCCGGTAGATACACCCTGGGGATTATAACGAGGCACCCACTGCTATACAGCATGTTTTGGCAAC